>OY720442.1:144118256-144427002 GCA_963082915.1 Dolichopus griseipennis | reverse complement strand
CATTCGTTGCTTATAAAATTGATTGCTCATATATCTAAAAAAGTTTTATTTCAATTTCTGAACCATGATTAACTGTCAAATATTGCTTCAGCTTCCAATGTAAGGTTTTCTGATCGATTTCAAGAACCATCTACCTCGGAACCAAGGCGTAGACTTTTATAAATTACAGATTTTATGAATTATTCTTCTTAAATTAGGTTTGGTGTACCTTCCCTTCTTTGAAAGTTGCATTTTTTAGTCATTTATTAAAAATTATATAAAATTCTAAATTTATATTTTATTTTATTTTATTTTATTAATTCATTTCTCTAAAAGAGCACTAGGCTCGTACAGAGTATATTAAAACATATATATATAGATTAACGCTAAAGTGTAATAGATGCAATAAGAAATTCAAGAAAATTAACAATATATACGAAGTATAAAACGTGTAAATCAAATTAAATAATATTTACAAATTGTAATTCAAATTAAATACGATAAATTTAGGTTTTTTGAATGTTTACTTATTAAAGTTTAAAAAATTAATATAAAGAAAGGATTCTGAAAATGAATTTAATTATTATACTGATCTAAGAGTAGTTTCTTTAAAGTGATTTTAAATTTATGAGCTGTTGAAGCTTTGACTTCTGGCGGTAGATCGTTGTACAATTTGATACCTATGTTGATATTTTGTTCAATTCCATATAGTCCTATACCTTGTGTTGGACGAAGGTGATGCGCTGATCGAGTACTATATTGGTGAAAATTGCTATTTATTGCTATTTGTATGCTGGACTTTATGTCATTATGTAGTATATTTCTAACATGCATAGTACAGCAAAGATTTTTATAATCATTTAATTTTAAAATGTTTAGGACTCTATGTATCCTAGATGTAGATGCTCTCTTATCATATAAGAATAAGTTTTTTAATGCTTTATTTTGGATTTTTTGGAGCAGATTTAAATTTTTTTTAAAAGTACTACCCCAAGCTTCAATACCGTAGGTTATGATGCTGTGGAATAGCGAATAGTAAGTGGATATTTTTGTTTTATCCGGTAGGCGCTTACTTAGTTTTTTGAAAATACCCGCAATTCTACTTGTTTTGGATGCAAGTTCTGTAATATGGGTGTTCCATGTAAGTTCTTCGTCTAAACAAACTCCTAGATATTTGTAATTTTTCACTTGTTCGATTTCAGCATTGTTGTATTTGATGTTTATTAATGCATTTTTACTCTTTATCATAATAAATTTTGTTTTTTGTACATTAACTGTTAATTTATGCAGAGACATCCATGAGTATATTTTGCCCATATCTTCGTTTATGGTGCTTTCAAGTGATGCTATATCTTTTCCAGCATATACTATTGCTATGTCATCTGCAAACATTACGGGACTACCCCCTAATTTTAGATTTGAAAAGCTTGATGTGTAGCAAGAAAATAGCACAGGTCCCAACGAACTACCTTGTATTACTCCATACTCAAAGTTGCTTGCAGTACTTCTAATTCCATCATACTCTGAATATTGTTTTCTGTTACTGAAGTAGCTTTCAAACCATTGGTATTCTTTGCCCATAACGCCACATTCAAACAAAATTCTTAGCATTATTGTTCTATCGACCGAATCAAAGGCTTTAGCAAGATCTAAGAACACTATGGCCACTTTCCTGCCTGAAATTATGTTATTTTGGACATTATTTATTACATCAAATAGAGCTGCTTTAGTATTGGATTTTTTCTGAAAGCCGTATTGTATTTTACTTATCAGGTTGTTTGCTGTTAGGTATTCTGACAGTTCGTTGTGGACAAATGTTTCCAGAATTTTGCTAACGACAGACGAAATCGAAATTGGTCTATAATTGTTTATATTTGTTTTATCACCACTTCTTTTATAAATCGGAATGACCTTGTTGGTTTTTAGTGCATCAGGAAACGCACTTTGATTAATCGAGGCATTTATTAACGCTGTTATTGGTTTCAGAAGTTCCGTTTTACAGTTCTTTATTAAATATGTGCTTATGCCATGAGCATCAGTTGTTTTAGTTAATTTTAAATTATCAATAACTTTCCCCGCTGTTTTCTCGTCAATGTTTCTTAATATGAATCTTGATGTAGTTCTTACATTTGGCTTGTATATCGTGTTGAACTTCTTAGCCATATTTGCTCCTATGTTACAATACAGAGTATTAAAGTTGTTAATTTTTGTATGTTTATCATCTGGCGAATTGTGTCCCGTATCGAAAAAGTCATTATTATCATTATTACTACCATCAGTAATTATATTTTTAATGAGACTCCATGTTTTTCGCGAATCATTTTCAACTTTTTCAAATTTGACTTTGTCATATTCTCGTTTTTTCTTTTTCTTTATATATGTTAATTTGTTTAGCCAAAAATGATATTTATTTTTAAAATATTCTTCATCTAAATTTTGTATATGTTTTCTATGCCAAAAATTTTTTATTTTTATTAATTCCGCACATTCATCATCTATCCACGGTTTACGAAATTTAACAATTTTTTTTGATCTTTTTTCACACGAACTGTTTTGTAAACATAGCTTTAATTTTTCTATCAATGAATTTGTAAGAACGTCAGCACTTGACATATAATCGATATTACAGTTCACCAGCTGAGTTTTAAATTTTTTGACATTTATCATGTTTCTTTTATATTTAGTCATTGTATTGTTTACAAAATTACCTATATCTAATTCCAATATTATTAAGTTATGATCAGAAATATCTACACTTACATGATTAATAAACATCTTTAATTTTAGGTTGTTTGAGAGTATATGATCAAGGCAGGTTCCTGATGCAGGTCTAGTTGTGGATTTGTCCGCAAAATAATATCCATTCGATTCAACAATATTTCTGTAGGTATTTACATTGTTATCAGCAGTATTTTTTATATCGAAGTTGAAATCACCTAGTACGATGGATGAATTTGTGCCAAGTTCGTCTAAATGTTTATCAAGTAGATCCTGAAATCTGGTTATTTCCGCAATAGTAGTGATTGGTGGCCTATAAACGGCACTAATGTTTAAGTTGCAGTTTGCAGTTGATATATTAATTGTTAGTAAACTAATATATTCATCACTATATGTTTTACGGATGTTGTGTGTTACTGACGAATGCACAAACACTCCTACGCCACCTCCTCGACGTTTTTTACGACAAGCAAAATATTTGTGGTAGTGTTTAATATTGACCATATCAACTTCATCGTCCATAATCCAGGTTTCTGTGAATACTAATAAGTGTATTGTATTTTTTAGGTTATCCAGCATTAATTCGATCTCATCAACTTTGTACTTCAAACTACGTATATTTAGGTATAATATTTTTAGTGAAAATTCATCTTCAAACTTTATACATTCAATTTTTGGCAAGTTGGTATTTTGGGTGGGTATTGGTAAAATACTGTAATCATCATAATTATTTGGTAACATTAAATTCTAATAAATTTTTGTCTGATAACAAACGTATAATTTTTGACTTTTCGTTTTCTCTTACAAATATTTTACCCTCTTTTACCCAGGCAAACTTAATTTTCTTCAGCTTTTTCATATCTCTTGCTTTTTTAAAGAGGTAGCTGAAATATGATGTTAACGATTCATTGATAAATATCGTATTCAATTTGTTTGATTTAACGTTTGGTTTATCAGTTTGAACCGTATTTCTTTTAGAGCTTACATCAGAATTTGTAGCTTCTGCAACACTAGTATTAGAATCCAGATCAACATTAGGATCATTTCTGTTGACACAATGGTCGTTATTATTATCTAGTGTTGGTATGTTAGCTCTGGATTTTCTATCTATTTTTACTGCGTCCATAATTTTGTTTCTTATACTTTTATTGCTCAGCTTAACTAACAATTTAGCCTCTCCAGTGTTTCTAGAATTATTTTTTGTAAAATAAGAATCTAGGATGTCATTTGTTTGTAGTGAGATTCCTAGATCGCTTATAATTTTTCTAGATATTGTAAAGGTATCACATCCTTCAGTTGCTTTGACACCAGTGATTTCAATGAATTTGCTAAGCTGATTTTGTTTTAGTATCTCTACTTCAATTTTCGTTTTTTCAATACGGTTGCTTAGGATTGAGTTTTCATTTTTTAGTTGAATATTTTCTTCAATTAGGGAGTTCAATGCTTTTTTAAACTCACTAATTTCCGATTGTATATTGTTTAACCTAACTTCTTGTGATGATTGTTTATTTAATATGTCGTCTAGCTTCTGAATAATTGTTTGATTATCATTCCTAAGAGCTCCAGTGGAATGCTGTTTGTTGGAGTTTATCCTTATACCAGGAACTGTGTTGTTTAATCCAGTGGACTTCCTTTTTGTCATTTTTTCTTTGCACGGATGGCAGTACCAAAGTTTCTCTGGACTTGCTTGTATATAATTTACGTCTTCAATGGTGAGGCCAGTACAGGTGCTATGAAACATTTTCCTGCACTCTCCTTTACACTGAAGTGCTTTATCTTTTCTAGAATTAATATTATTATTGCATCTATTGCAAATAACTTTTGTCGATTTTGACATTTTGACGTTTTTTTTTTTTCTTCTTCTCGTTTTTTTTCTTCTTTTTTTTTTTCTTATTCTTTTCGATAAATATTTTTTTTAAATTATCCTTTATAATGCACGTATAGCCTGTTTTTAATCTTATCTATGCTTAATATTAGTTAAAAATTATTTGTGCACTTAAATTGTAATGCTTATATTGTTTTGTGCACTGCATATATTTTTGCGCAAATAATTACGAAAATCACTAATTATATGTGCACTTGAATATTTCAAGTGCACGAATAATTTTTTTAAGTCTCTTTTAATAATATTTTATTTCGATTTTACCACTTAATTATATTGTTTTCGGGCAATTTTTTAAAATATTATTGTATACTTTCACTTATTTTAATTTTTAAAATTTTTTGATTTCAAAAATTTAATTAAATATCACTTTATTTTCAATTTTAATTTTCCGCCTGTTTCTACAGCTATTTCACAAACTCACATATAAATATGTGAGTTTGATTTAGAATATACCTAAAGAAACCTCGTATAAAAATTTCAGGTAGAAAAAAAATGGCGGCAAAATCAAAATGACACCTCAATTTTGAACACCCCTTATATTATTAAATTAATAGGTCATATGCATTTATAAACATTAATACAATAAGTAATTATTAAGGATTTTTCAGTTAATTGTTTCTATAACAACTGTTATTTAGGTGTTAAGAAACTAATAATTGAAGATTAATGTTTCACACTCAAAAAAAAACTTTATTAAGGAAAAATTTAAACATCAAGTTTTCTTTTATAAATTACCATATATATTAAAAAGTTTATTCAGTCATAAAACTGCCAGTAACAGATCAACAAGTCATAATTTATAATTTGATTGCGAAACCGCTCGATTTTTGAGAGTTTCAGGCACTAGTATTAAATGAAGTCTCCTAAGAACGTATGATCTAAAAAAACAAAAGTCATCGGTAAATTATACCACTTACGTGAATTTTGTGAACTTCAGAGAGGATTTTTGATTTCGTGATTTTTGTCATATAGCCGATAAAACAGCCAATGCTTCAATAGTGATAGATAATTTATTCTTCATTTCCACTTTAAAATTGTAGTTGAATGCTAGCACAATATTTAATAAAAATAAATAAATAAAATAATTTATTTCAAATATATTAAATATCATAATAATTTAAATGCATAAATAAAATAATCTTTTAAGAGGAAATAAAAAAAAAAAAAAATTCCTCCAAAAAATTTAAAAAAATATTTATAAATTTTTTCTTTTTTGCAAAATTTCAATCTCTTTGATGTGAAAATATTCTTATTATATACTTTTATTTTATTCTTGTTTTATTTTTTTACCGAATATTACATTTAGGGGTTGAAATTTAGTTGAATTTTAGTATTAAATTTCATTTTTAGCTATAAACTTGTTTTACATATATATACATATATACATAATGTGTAAATACATATAAGATATTTAAAATGCAACCATTTATAAAAATTGAGAAAAAAAAAATACAAAAATTCATCATATCTTTTCGCAATTTCTTGTGCTCATGCAACACATTATCTTATGTTGGTGGGTTTTCATTTTTGCCTTCGAGCCGTTATGTACAAAAAAAAACTTAAAAATTTTCAAAATAAATTTATTTTTTACTGAAAGTTTTTTTTTTAAAGTTCTTTAAATAGACTATAAATTTCGTTTATCGCTTTTCTATATCAACCCAACTTTAATCTTACTCCTATACTTTAGAAGATAAAAATTAAAAATCATAACGTATGGTTGGTAGTGATGTCACCTCTTTAAACAAATAAAGTAGTAAAATTAGAAAAATAAAGTAGTAAAAAGTAGTAGATCAAGTTTGTTATTCCAAACACTCTTATTAATTCTATAATTAATTATAATTTTGATTTTTGCATTTAATAAATAATGCATTTTAATTAAATAATTAAAAATCTATAAAAGTAGTAAAACTGACAGTTCTGTAGTAGAATAATAAAACGAATTAGAAAAGTAGCAGATTTAAAAGTAGTAGCTGAACTAGACAACGTTAAGTCACCGCTGAAATGTAGGAGCTTTTTATCTGGTTTTTAAAATTTTACTAGGTAATACTCGTACTTCTAAAGAAATTAAAAATATTATGTTGCCTAACAGCTCAATCACATATGTATTGGTATAAAATTGTTTATATAAAATTTTAAATTAGAAATCAAAATTTCAGATTAGATTGATACAAACTATAAGCAATAACAGTTCTCAAAGTTTTTTTTAGTAAATATGTGTTTTCATTATTACGTGATTAATAAGAAATTTTATATTGTACTAGTTCGAACTGTTTCTATGACAACAAATCTACTAACAACAATCGCAAAATTATTTTCAATTGACTCTTTCAACAACTGATTGCAATTTTAATTGCATTACAAGTTGTTAATAAAGCTTTTTAGAATCCTAAATACATTTATTTCTTTTAAAATTTAGATTTATAATATATATTTAAACTAATATTATTTGAAATAGAAGAATAGAGGTGGAAGACTAAAGATAGTATCAAAAATTATTTTAAATATTATAGATTATTTTATTTAATAGTTCAACTCTTATATAATTGAACAATTCACTAGAATCGAGGTATTTGCATTAAAAGAGTAGAAATATAACAAACCAAATTTAGGTATGAGAAATTTGTATATGGTTTTTTTTTTTAATTCGGATATAAATTAGAAAAATATGGAAAACAGGAAAATGAAAATTTTTCCTATGCATAAATAAATAAATTTACAATTTTCCTGTTTTTTTATCCGTATGACGACAAAAGGGTATACTAAATTTGAGAGTACGTTTGTGACGCAAAGAAGTAGGGGGGTAGATATATAGATATAAGTGTATGGATCGGATCAGAATCGAAAAATAAATCGATTTAGCTATGTATGTATGTCCGTCCGTCCGCATATTAACTCAAAAAATAAAGGAGTTAGGATTTTGAAATTTTAACAAATTCGTTTTAATGCAATAGCCGTCATCGATATTGAAATCCAGCAATTTTGGTTTACGAGTTCGAGTACCTGCCATACAACTTCTTTTTTGTATGAAAAATTTTTTTTTTTCTGCAAAATTTAGTTGGTCTACTGCATAGAGTACGAGTAGCTGCCATACAACTCCTTCTTTTATATGAGCATTACTCTACACCTAATAAAGCTGAATGTTTGAAATTTTGCCAAAAATAATTAACCGGATTATATAATGTTTATATTACGGTCATACGGGTATCCTACAGTTGACACTACAGTTGCTCGTCTATTTCATAAAATGGTGTATAAGGGAACCTCTCCTAAATTTTCTAAAAACAAGTAATAAAAGAAAAAACAAAGGATTAAATTAAGTGTTCCATTATAAATTTTCGGTGATTATAATAAAAATTAAATTTGTAATAAATGCTTAGATTAATTAGAAATATTTTAAAATATTCTTAAGCGAATATTCTTATTATTAGAATTAATCTTAATGAATTCCACACATGTGATACTACTAGGCCTTGTAAAGTCGTCCTAGATTATCTATAGATTCGATTCTATTTGTTATATATTGTAATTGTTTTGTTTCATATTTAAATTTTAAGCTACTTTTGTATGTGTGAGTTATATTATTCAATTAAAGTTTTCGTTTATATGTAATATTTGTTTAAATTTTTTATAATAATGTATTAAGGATATAGAGCTAATAATTTTTGTTTTTGCCATTTGAACCCAATCCCGAATAGTAGTTGAGTCTAGTCCACAGCAAGTTAAAAGTTCCGCAATTTGAACCCAGGCCTCACGAATTCAAAAATTCTTCAACTCCTGCAGTCACTTTTATTCCATTGCAAAACACAAAAAAATCATAAAATGCAGAAATTCTTAAAAACCATTTGACTTTTAACTTACATATGTATATATATAAGTTATATTATAACTATAAAATTCACCTTTTTCATAAAATTAATATTTTATAATAAAAAGTAACAGTTTGTTTTTTTTTAATTCTCCAATAAAAAAAAAATACAAAATGAAAAGTTTTCAAACTTTTGAATTTATTTTTAAAAAGGATGACATTTTATGCATCCGAATACAGATTCTTCATTTTCCATTCCACATCATCCTTCCTTTTTTTCACACCTCTACTATACATAAGGTAAATTTTAAGCATTGAACTTATTTTAAACAAATTTTCTTCAAACATCAAAACTTATTTTCACCATTAGGTAACTGCAAAAAAAAAATGGAAGAGAAATTATAATAAATAATATAAAAAATAATTCATCCTAAAAGTTGAAAATTTTTCAAATCAAATTAAATTTTTTTTTTTGTTATTCTTGTAGCATTTTTCTTCACAAACTTTTATCTCTCTCTCGTTTTCTATTTTTCTCTCTATCTTTTTACCTTTTAATAATTTTCAATATAAATTATTTTTTTAAACTTAACTTTCACTTGTACAATGTACATCTATAATAAACTTGTTTTGCTTGATTTCATATTAATTATATATTTTTATATAATTTTATATTAACTTGCCAATGTCTAGGAGTTAATTTTTCACTCTGTCACACTGTGAATTCTTATTATTAGAAATCTGATCAAAAATCTATAAGAATTGTATGGGGTAGAGGTTAGCAAGGTGGCTTCGGGTGTAAAAGGATCTGAGTTTAATCTTTGTTAGAAGTGAAAAAAAATTTTTTGACAGAAATAATTCAAAATTCAACAGGAATAATAAAAACGGGGAAGATTATAGTTGCCCCACTCACCTTTTAAATACCCGTACATACCCTCTATGAAGTATAAAATATGGGTATGTGTATGGTATGTCTAATATCTATAGAGTGTCTCTTTTGGGTAGCTCTATAGGATCAATGGGCGTAGTATGCGATTACAGCTGATGGGTATACTGGTACGTTGGCCTAGCCTCTACTACACCAAGTCAAATCTCACCTACACTTTGGTCCCCTCTGTTACAATCCTACCGGAAGATCTGGTACCCAACCCAGGTGGAGTAAGTAGGATCGACAAACCAACGAGATTTTGGCCGAGTCATATGTATTCAAAACAAAGGCTTGATTTAAGAGCGTCTGTGCCAAGAATTGGCGGCTCCGAGCAGATATCTGTCTTGAAACAAGCGGCTCGGTATGTAAACGTGTAAGAGATGTGTTTGTCCACCCAAAACGCAAGTGTGCCTACAGACATGAGCTAATTATGAGTAACATAATTACGTTTCAATATTAACATACTTGGCTAAATTTTTAAATTTCTAAATTTTTGGGGGTTAGTTTTACTTCAATAAAAGTATATATTGAAAAAAATATTGGTTTTTTATTTAATTTTTTTTACTTTTACATTATTGTCAAGTATTATAATAAAATTTTCTATCTCTTTCTTACACACACATTTTTTTTTTGGCATGTCTTTCGGTTATAATTTTATAACTTTTAACAAATAATTGATATTGATTTCCTCTCTTTAATATGCCCTTACTGTTATTTATGTATTTATATAAGTGTGTATTTATGTTTTTACTTTTAAACTTTACCGTTATTTAAGGTCTGTTAAATGTAACTTTTAAAGTTTCAAAAAAAGGAAAATAAAAATAGAAAAAAAAAAATTTTTGAAAATAAAATTTCCGTTTATTTTAAGTTTTCTAAATTTTTTATTTGATTTTCTTCTCCAAATAAAGTGTACATATAACACAGAACGTGTGCATACATATACCTGATCAAAAATCTACTGGTTACGAGTGGTTTATGAAGTGTTCGATAAAAAGCAAGAAATTTTTTTTTTATATGGAAAAATGTTTGAAAGAAAATTTTGATTTTTCACAGAAAAATTTGTTTTTTTTTTCCACTTAATGGTGACTATGGCATACGCAATTTTTTTTCATTGAAATATGCTTGAAACGAGAGTTATTTGACAATTTCCAGTTAGCTACCGATGGATTAAATTACGGTAAATGAGGGAAGTGAATATATAAAGTAAAGGATAAGAACTTTAAAAAAAAAAAATATTACATTTATTTCTTGAAAATGTAAGTTTAAACATCAGAATTACAATCTCCAACCTTAACATCTACTTCTTCATTACGTAGGAGAAACGATTTTATGGTACCATGTACCATACATAGCGTTCATTGCATATTTATAAACAATAAAACTTAAAAAGTTTTCTATATTTTACTTCTCCACCTCCTTTCTGTTTTTTTTATTTCATTTGGAAGATATTCCGAATGAATTAAAAAGATAAAATTGAAAAATAAAATTTCTACTCGTATCTGAGTAAACCCCAACTATTAAAGGGACTACAAAAAATTATATTTATTTTGACATTTATTTTTTCCGAAGGATATTTAAAATATTACAAGTTTAAATATTTTTAATTCGTATTGCAAATGGTAAATATAAAGTTTGTTTTTATTTTGGAATATAGAATAATATAAACATTAATATATCGCTAATATGTAAATCTAGGATATGATACCATGTCTACAATTACCTTTTAACTATATTTTAACAACTTTAATTATAACATAGTAAATGTTGTTGGACTCCTTAGTGGGACTAACCTGAACATTTAACACAGACAACTTCTAAAAATTTTTCCACTCAAAAAACCCTTTATTTAAAAAAATAATAGAAATGGTCTACATTACAGTCTTACAGGCTGAACAATGGACGCATCAGCTTCTACTTTGGTTTTATAATCTAAGAAACCATTAAAAAAATTAAAAAATTAATTTCATTTTTAAAATTACAATTAACTATTATATTCCTATACATACATAAATTTTAAATTGTTATTAATTAAGTTATTAGATTACTTCTATATCTAAAGTTTAATGCATTCACCTAATACAGGGTGGGCCAAAAGTCACCGTGAGGTTTAAAAATTTAATAACTTTTTCGTTTATATATTTAATTTATTTTTTTTTTTTCAGATTTTATTAATCCAAGATTGTTACACGAATATGCAAAATTACAGCAACGACCAACGGACCAAAGTATACTTTCCTTTCCAATTTTACTGACTTTGACTTTTTACAAAATTACTGAACTATTGCATTAGAAGGAATAAAAAATATTTCCATCTTAATGAATGTGAATAAGCAAAATATGCGATTTTGGGGTACTGCAAAGCGTTATGTGTACTTCTTTAGTAATAAGTTTGATAATGCTATGACAGTAAGGCAGGCATCGTACTATGATTAATAATTTTGCGCCCCCTGTAGCTTTCTAAAATTCCAACATTATGGAGCGAAAGCACATTCGGTTCGTGCCACAAATACTGTTCTAAGTAAAATTTTTGATGACCAAATTATTTTTTCACCAATTAATCCGACTATTTCCACGATTATAGTCAACAAACTTTCATTTAAAAATCATAAAGAAAATGAATACAGTTATGCATCAATTTGATACATACGCTTAAAGGGTTAATACAAATTTTTATGTAACCCTTTCTTTTTAATTTTTAAAGAAATAATTTGTAGCAAATTTTTTCCATATTTCAATCAAGAGAATTCAAGATTTTTTTTTATTTTAAGTAAATGGTTTGGTGAGATAGAAGGAGAAAAATTATCAATTATGGCGTGATAAATTTCGTTGTTGTTGTTTTATTTAGTGACATGAAAAAAAAGAGTTAATGGATGGTTAAAAATATATTTTTTTTATTTTACAAGGTATCAGGTGAACAATTTTTAATGTAAAAATAAAATCAAATAAAAAAAAAATGCAAACCAAATTCATGACAGCAATGGAAAATAACAGTAATTCGATTTAATTACAGTTTTAAATAATCGGCTCCGAAAAAAAAAATTTTAAAAATTTTTGATTTTAGATTTTCAAAGAATAAAAACAATACACCTGATCCGTTTTTAAAATTAGAAGTGTTCCGTACCAGGTATTTTAATTGGATTTTCCGTATACTTGTTGGAAATTTTTTTTTTTTATTTTATAACAAAAAAATAAAATTCGAAAATTTATTGCGTTATTTTTTCATGTTTCCAAAGTTGTCAGAAATTTTCTCTAAACTTCACTTGTGCGATATGTCAGTTATATTTTTTTTTTTCAAGATTTATTTAGTGGAATTTTAACATAAAGTTTTGAAAGCAATTAATTGTTTTTTGTTTATTTAATGGTTTTAATTTTTATTTTGGAAATAGGTTCAGATTTTTTAGATTTTTTTATTTTAAACAAAATTTAATTACATAAAATTAGAATTGATTGTGTTGAATTATAGAGTTTTTGAAATGAGTGATTTTATTTTTTGAATGACGCAATGGATTGCTCTTATGGATGACTCATTGTGAAATTCAAACTGAAATCTTTCAAAAATCGCATCGATCTAGACGAGCTAGTTATTGTATCAAAGATACGTATCGAATCAGCATTGAACAGTAAATTGATTTAGCTATGTGTTTCTTTCCGTCCGTGTGTCAAAACGATAAAACTAAGAAGGCTAAGGGCTAGAGTTTTAAACTACAAAGTCATTTTTTGACACTTTTTAGGTTCCCAATTATTGTTTTTGATTAAAATCGGACAAAGGCTGCAATACAAATTTTTTGCACCAACATGAATTTCTTCAAAACTAAAAATTCTGGGACGACGAAAATTACAGACAATTAGTTATATAATATAACTTTTTATACCCGTATTATACCCGCAAGACTATAAGTCATTATTATACCCATATGAATATAGGTCATTATTATACCCGTATGACTATAGGTTTTTAGGGTAACGTTTCTGCAAAATTTGGTTGGCCTACTGCAGTGGGTTCGAGTAGTTGCCATACAACTTCATATTTCACATTTTCATTACTTTATACATAATAAAGCTGAATGTTTGAAATTTTGTCAATAGTAGTTAACTTTAATGGCCAATGTCTGAATAAAATAAGTTTGTTGTAGTGGGAGAGGTTGAGCTGCCTTTCAACTTATATTTTCTTTTGTTTATAACTGAAATCCTAATAAGTTTTGTATTTAAAATTTCGAGAGAATTAAAAATTCGAGGGCCGTGTGAATAACAAGGGCAACTGTAATCTTTCTCGTTTTGAACTCTGTTTACAAAAATATTTATTCATTTTTGCACATTTATAATTTTGTTTGTATTGAAGTTTTAATTTTGTTATTAAAATTTTAACATGTGCACACATTATTTTCAAATTTTACAATTAACTACAATCAAAGACTATAAAATATAATACAGAATATTTTATAGTCTTTGCTATAATTAAATCTCTAAAACTTCTTTAAGCTAAAATAACAAAATTTCTAATCTAATAATTCCAAAGTTGTTTTAAATTTTCAAACAATTTAAACAATAAATTTTAAAAGGTTATTAAAACTTCAATCAAATTTTAAATTTATTTATTCTTTATTTTACAAAAAAAAAGCGCTAATAAACAGAATTAAAAATTAAGGAAACACTTTAATAATCTTTGGAATCAATTAATGTGTTGGACTCTTAACATAGAAATGAAAACTTGTTTTAAAAAAATAATATTAAAAATTATGGTTATGTTTTTGTTTAAAAATTTTTTATACAATTAACAAACATTATTTCAAAGTTGAAATTAAAGAAAAAAGCTATGCCTAAAAATTTTCTACTATTTAAATAAATATAAAAAAAATCTTTCTTTTCTTATTCCTTACATACTTAAAACAGTTCAAGCGCTAATTTTTAAAATATGTTAAGTAATATATATATATGTATATTGTATATATATATATATTTAAGTTCTAGTTTAAAAAAAAAACTTTGAAAAATTTTTTAAATAAAAGTTTTTATTATTTTGTTTTAAAAATTCCTTAATTTTTCTTTGTGAAATCAACATTAAAAAAACAATGAAAAGAAGAATGAAATTAACTAAAGGGTGTTAAAAAAGCACAGTTTCAAAATTAAACAATTTTTCATAAACAGTTTTGGGTAAAGAGGTATTGAATAAAAGTTTTAAAAAAAAAAATTGGATATTTTCAAATTTTGTACTCTTACACATCCTAAACGGAGGTCCATAATAAACAGTTTTATTTTTAAGATTCATACAAGCGCTCCGCAACATTCAAGTTCCTAAGTTGAACGTCTTTTAATATATAAGGGATCGAAAATTTTGCAAAAATTAATTCCACATAACGGTAAATTAAAGTACCGTATGACAACCCTATACATTTGTTTTATATAGATTTATTAAACTAATAAAAGCAGTAATCGATTGGCGTTTCCAGATTTAATTTTTATAAATTTCGTTATGACAATTTAAATATAAGACTTTTCTGGATTTTTCGGAGCTGTAGTTTTGTAACCGGTGGAGGTACAAAAAATACTTGTTCCATGAAATTGAATTTTTTACAATACCTATCCATAGTTAAAATTTTATTTTCTTTGTTTCAAACGGTGTAAAAGTTTTGTAAACATTAGAGGAACAGACAGACGGGCAGAATAAAACTGAAACTTTGGAAATGAAATACCCAAAGGAACAATATTTGAAATGTGTAAAAAAAAATACAAATACTTGTTAAATTTCTCTATGAATTCCAAAATTAACATTTTGAGTTCGTAAAAAAAAATATTATAAACTAATTTAAAGGAAAAAAAAAATATTATTTCACCCTATATATAATTAAACTTAATGTCTTTTGAAACCAAAGTGAACTTAATGCCTTTTTGTAAAACTTTTTAATTATTTTCACGGTATACTTCGTAACCTGATTTTTATATTTATAATTGCCGTCATATAATTTAAGAGCATGTCATAAAAAGATTTAAAACTTTTTAGTATTTTTTTTTTTTTTTTGTTTTACCTCTAGAAAATCCTTCTTACTTATACGAATATACACCATTCAGGATAACCCATAAACCAGGATTATTTATTATCCTTTAATATAACAATTACCTATAAAAAAAATTTTGATAGAAGATCAGTTTTATTTTAAAGTTACCGTCATTAATACGCGATTACCAAATATACTGTTATTGTTTAAAAAAAAAACTAAAAGAGAACTATTTTAAAGTTTTTTTTTGAAACGTTTTTCATTTTGCTTAAATTTTCTATCAGGAATTTTATTAAAATATTTTCTTTCTCTTTCCTTCTTTTTATCTTCATTTCAAAAAATTAAAAACTTTTTCTCAATTTATTCTATGAAACATTCAACTCACCTCTCATTTTTATTTGTACTTCGTTTTATTTGTGTTCTATAACTATATATGAACTTTTTTCTCTTTCAGTCTCTCTCTTTTAATTACAATGTTATCTATAATATATGTCTCCTTATTCTTTCTTTAATAACAAATAGCAAATAAAAAAGGACAAAAAAAATTCATATTTTATTCTATATAAAGCATTCTTTTGTTATCTTCTACATGTATTTCTAATTAGAATTGCCTGTTACATCAGAAGAAATACAGAACAGAAATAGTTCAAGTTTTAAAAGAAGATAGAAGTTGTTGGAAGGGGATTGTTATATATATATTATTATTTAATATCAGCTACATCTGATCACCTAAACTGGATTCAATATTTTTATTATCTTATAAAAAATATTTAAAAAATTAGTATTTTTTAATAGTAAAGTATTTTTAGCACATTTTCAAAAATTTTTGTAAAAATGTGACTATATAGCTTCACTCTGTCCGTCCGTTCGTGCGTCCGTATGTTTACAAAAACTTTTACACCGTTTGAAATTGAGTAAAGAAATTTTAACCATTGGTAGTTATTGTAAAAAAAATAATTTCGTAGAAGGATTTTTTCTGTAGCCCCACCTGTTACGAGGGTACAGCCCCCCAAAGTTGGAAAAAGCCCTATACTTAAATTGTTATAACAAGAGTTCTGTTAGATATATTTTCAATCTGAAAATGGCAAACGATAGCTGGTTTTAAAAGCTTTATAAATTTTTAAAAGGCAAATGTTTAGGGTTGCCATACGGTACTAAAATTTAACATTACGCAAAACTCAATTTTTGCTCACACATATCTTTTGAACGGTTGTAGCTATGGTATTTTTTTGTCAAGCTCTCTATTTAGGAGCTATAAGGGCTCGAAAATTGAAATTTTGCTATTTTTAAACACCTGTAACTTAATACCTGTCAAAATTTTTTTTAGTGTTAGATGCTTAAAAATTAGTTGGAGTCGCCTAACAAAATTTTTTTTGCCAAGCCCTCTGTTTAGCAGCTATAAGGGCTTTAAAATTGAAATTTAGCTATTTTTAAGCACCTGTAACTTGAACACCTGTCCATTTTTTTTTTTATTAATATACAAAATTTAAAGGTCCAACATTATATTTTAACATATGTTAAAGGTTTTTCTTAAATTTTAAAGCGGTTCCTTAAATTGAAGAAAGTGTCTCTTAGTTTTACCCATTTTTGCTTAGATAGTATAATTCTAAGTAAAATGCCAAATTTTTGTGGAATTCGCAATTTAATTCCTAGAACCCACAAAAATGGAAAGCGAGGGGGGGGGATAGATGAAGTTAGGTCCTTGAGAAATTTGGCAACCATCCCCATTGAAGGGCTTTTAGAATTTTAAAATAAAAAATTATATAAGTAAACAGTAACTTAGTCACTAGTGTATATAGGAGTATTTCCAAAATTAAACTCAGTATGTAATCTATATATATAAAAATGAAAGTTTGTTTGTTTGTTTGTTTGTTTGTTTGTTTGTTTGTTTGTTTGTTTGTTTGTAGCGAATAGACTCCTAAACTGCCCAGCCGATTTTCATGAAAATTTGTATATAGAGGTTTTTGGGTTCGGAAGGAAATCGTGGCCCAAAAATTTTGCTCTAACGGACCGCCAAGTTGGGGCTGTGGTGCAAGTATTTAAACTTCTTTGTTCTAAAATGAAAACGGTTTGACCGATTGACTTCAAATTTTGTATACGTGATGCTCTTTGAGAATTGAGTAGACACTATTAGGAATTTTGGAATTTGTTAACCCATGTCGGGCCGACGGGTGGTCTAAAAAAATTTTGGGTTCAAATTTTGTCCGATCTTACGAAATTCTGCTTTGGCTTAAAAGAAAGCCCCAAAAAAAATTTTGTTGAGTTCCATTAACCCATTGCGGCCCAACAGCTTTTTATAGGTTTTTTCAATACTTTACTCTAAATTCGAAACTGTTTGACCAATTGACTTCAAATTTTGCATACGTGATGCTCCTTGAGAATTGAGTTGACACTATTAAAATTTTTGGAATTTGTTAACCCATGTCGGGCCGACGGGTGGTCAAAAAAAATTTTGGTCCAAATTTTGTCCGATTTTACGAAATTCTGCTTTGGCTTAAAAGAAAGCCCCAAAAAAAATTTTGGTAAGTTCCATTAACCCATTGCGGCCCAACAGCTTTTTATAGGTTTTTTCAATGCTTTACTCTAAGTTCGAAACTGTTTGGCCAATTGACTTCAAGTTTTGTATACGTGATGCTCCTTAAGAATTGAGTTGACATTATTAACAGTTTTGGAATTTGTTAACCCATGTCGGGCCAACGGTTGGTCAAAAAAAAATTTTGGGTCCAAATTTTGTCCGACTTTACGAAATTCTGCTTTGGCTTTCAAGAAAGCCCCAAAATAAATTTTGTTAAGTTCCATTAACCCATTGCGGCCCAACAGCTTTTTATAAAGTTTTTGGTTATTTTACTCTAAATTAGAAACGATTTGACCGGTTGACCTCAAATTTTATATGTTTGAAGGAACTTGAAAATGGAGTTAAGCCTGTTAACAGTCGGTCCTACGATTAGTCAAAAAAATTTTTTTGGAAGTAAATTACGTTAAATTTTGGAAAGTAGTTTGTACTGCTTTGAATTACAGAAAGTTTCAAAAATTACTAGAATAATCCTAGAAAAATCTTTTTAAAAAGATTGCTTTCATACATATTAAAATTTACATGTGTAAACCGTGTGTAATTTTTGTGTTAACTTTTTGCTGTATTATCAACTTCAATTTAACCATTAAGAGGCGCAGCAACGCGCACCGGGTATTAGCTAGTACAATATAAATTTGAAAATGTGCTTTTTTAAAAACCCTTGGTTTTTTTTCATCACTTGTTTATATATATATAATTTTAACATTTTGTATTTTTTTTTGTTTTTGGGACAATTTTTAATGTAAAAAAATAAAATCCTATAATAAAATATATAAATTTTTTTTTTAAATGTTAAATATTACAAAATCACTGACCTTAACTTAAATATAACATATTTAGTTCAAAATTGTGAAAATATTTTATAATTTTGAAATTTTAACAATTTACAATATGCAGTTCACAATATAGTCTTCAACATGTATTTAAAAAGGAATAGTAATTGAGTTAAGTGTGATAATTTTTAATGTATATATTGTATATTATAAATTTGTAGATTGAAGTGAAAATTTTTTGCATTTTTCTACAAAATCAAAAAAAAATGTTTAAGAGTAACAAATACACAAAAATATTAAAATATTCTTCTAGTCGTTACAATTATTTAGAAAAAACTAGAGACTGGTTAAAGTAAACAGGGTACTTTATAGTACCTATAGTTCACGGGGTATAATAAATTTAATATTATGTTTGTAAAGCTATAAAGGACAGAGGGACAATATAGACACAAGTGTATGGAACATATCAGAATACAAAAGTGTTTACAAATTCATTTTAATTCAAAAGCCGTCGTAAAACGTTGTAGAACGTTTGAAAACATCCGAACAGACGGATAAAATGAAATTTTTACTTTCTCAAAATGAAAGTATGCTAAAAAAGAATTTAGTGGTTTTTCTATTGACCATAACCAAAAAATAAATAATATAATTAGATTTTACTGCATGATTAATTGATGTCATATTTCAGTTGAGAACGGGTTAATTAATCAACAAAAAAATTTGTAAAGTAGAAAGTTCTTTTGTAGAGATTGACAAAGATTAGAGATATTATAGAGTGGTCTAAAAAAACAAAGAAGTATGAAACATTAATTGTCACTTAAATTACAGAAAATTGTAGAGTAATATATATTTAGTTTTTAAAAAATTTTGTAAAAATGTGCCTCTATACTTTCACTTTGTCCGTCCGTCCTTATGTTTACAATAACTTTTAGACCATTTGAAATAGAAATTTATTATAGATAGCAAAAAAAATAATTTCGTAGAGGAATTTTTTTTTAGCCCCACCCGTTATGGAGCTACAGCCCCCAAAGTTGGAAAAAGCTCTATACTTATAATAAGAGTTCTGTTAGGTGTATTTTCAATCTGAAAACGCAAAAGATAGCTAGTTTTATAAACTTTATAAATTTTTAGAAGGCTAATATTTAGGGTTAACCTACTGTACTAAAATTTCCCACTACGCAAAACTAAATTTTTGCAAAATTTTTGGGCATACATATCTTCTAAACGGTTCAAACTAGGATCTTGCACTTTTGAGAGAAGTTAGATCCTTAGAAATTAGTAGAAGTCGTTTAACAAATACAAATATAGATCGACTTTCGAGCAAAGGGTGATACTAGTATATACTAATTAACAATAACTATATAATCTTTCATTATATATTATATTATACCTAATTTAACATGGATTCAAATTTAATACTAAACATTTAAATATACAGTTAAACTATTTTTATACCCGTGTTTCCATATATGGATATAGGTATATTAAAATTGCTCCGCCATTTGTAACTCATTAATCTAGACGAGCTAGATATAGTGTCAAGGGTACGTATCATCGGACCAAGACTTCGGGGAGCTGCAACACAACTTTTTTGCACCAATATGAATTTCTTCAAAACTAATTATACTATGAGAATGGAAATTACACACGGTTAGTTCTATAATGAATCAAGCACCTATGTGAAGTTTGAAAATGTTAAGGTCCCATTTTCGAGGAGCTGACATACAAAAGTTGTTAATACGATAACTATGTGAATCTTATGAAGCAACGATGATAAAATTAATACTTGACAGGTAAAGTAATAGCGTAAGTCAGTAGGCAAAGTTGGACATCAATCGGACCAACTTTAAGGGTGGCTCAATTTTTTTTTTTTAACGGGTTTTTTTATTTTTTTATTTTTTTTTAAAGCAAAAATTATGGGGTAGGATGACTTAAATTTTTTTACTTTCTTATATGTTTTTTATAATATACATACATAATAGCACAAGGGAAATAAATAACGGTTTATTTTATTTTATATATCACAAAGTGCATACCGGGTATCTAAAAGTTGGCAAGGGCAACTATAATCATGCTCGTTTTTTATCGAAAAAGTATTAAAGTTAAGTTTTTCAGAACAGTGTTCTTGTCTCTTTTTCTTCTTATCTTAATTTAAAATTTTTCTTTGAATTTAATACACAAAAAAAAAAGTCTTAAGTTTATTGTTATTGTAAATTTATTCCTTAAGGATGGGACTTTTGTTCCTGTTAATAATTAAAAAACAAAAAACCTCATGTGATTGAATTTTCATAACCACCACACAACTTTTAGTAATACTTTTAAACTCCAAAGAATAAATAGAAATCAAAAATCAAAATAATAAAAAAGGAAAGCACTCAACTTTTTGGATTTTTTCTTTAATTTCATTTTCGTTTTTTCTTATATTTTAAAGATAAAACAATACGGTAATAATAGAGAACAAACAATATTAGTCCTTTCTTTAAACTTGTTTTGTTTTTTGTTTTGGTTTTGCTTTTTTTTTGTTCCAGTTTCGTTACATTTTAGCATATTTTATAGACGAAGGTCAAAAGGCTATCAACAGAGATAGAGTTTTTAAAGAGAAAAAAAAACAATAAAAAAAAGGTCAAAAGCTACAAATTATGTAAAAAGAAAAAAAGAGAAGAAGAAATAAATAAGAGATAAAAGATGTCCAAAGTGGAGTTCTAATTTATCATATATATAATAAATAAGACCAACAAATGTTGGTGAGACATTGCCAATATGTAAAATAAATATTTCACATACTAAATAATGATGGCAATACTCATAGTTCATAACCCTTTAAGTTCATTTTATTCATGAAATGAATCATTGGTCGCGTTCAGTAGGATCTAGCGCTTTATATATAAATATAAAAAATACTTTAACAAATTGGTGAAAGATATTTCGCACTTGATAAAGGACATTCCGTCGGTGCAGTATTTATTGATCTTACGAAAGCTTTTGATGTGGTAAATCATCGTAGACTCATTAGTTTTTTAAATATATTGGGCATAAGAGGTACTAGTATAATCTTTTATTAAGCAGTTACTTAACAAATAAGACTCAGTGTGTTAAAATGAATGAAGTGCTTAGCGATGAACTTATTATAAAAACAGGTGTACCACAAGGCTCACTGCTGGGACCGCGGTTGTACCTTTTATATATAATGAATATGCCGAAAAATAATTTTATTTTAAATTATAACGTTTATGCAGATGACACTAATATCATTGCTAAAGCTAGAACAGTATACAAGAACTCTAAAATATACTAAATAAGGATCTAAATGCGATATGTAATTGGCTAGATTACAATGAACTCTGCATTAACGCTTAAAAAAACCAACTATTTGTTATTTAAAACACAAAGAAATAGCGAAAATATTACTCTTAAAATAAGGGAAACAATTATTGAAAGAGTAAATAACGTTAAATATCTGGGAATAATAATTGATGATAACTTGAAATGGGACAATCATATCAGAAACGTGAAGAAAAAAAGTTATGCCAATTATATTAGCTATAAAAAGATGTGGCGGTATTTCCCAGCATGCAGTCAAGCTTAACTATAATAGTCATATACTATCAAGAATAAGGTATAATATATGTAGTTGGAGCCAGTGCTCAAAATCCCATATTAATCAAATTGGTATTTTAATGAATAAAGCACTTAAAATTCTTTACAAATATAATTACAGAACTAGTACTAAGTATTTGTATAAAAAAACAAATGAATTAGATATTAACCAATTAATCTATTTTGAAAAAGGTAAATATATTTATAAAGTAATAAATAGTAATATTAAATCTAATTTAAATTTAAAAAAATGGAAAATGAACATAAATATAATACTAGAAATAAAAAAAATATTGAAATACCTAAAGCTAGAACCACAAAGAAATAAAAAAGTTTAAAATGTAGTATTAAAATTTTTAATTCACTACCATTAAACATTAGGAGAAGTCAAACTTTAGAAATATTTAAAAGAAAACTTAAAAAATATATAAAACGCTGTAGAAATTAAAATTAAAATTGGAAATAAGTAAATTTAGTATTTTAAACTAAAATTAATTGTAATTATATAATTTATTGGATTGTAGTTTTAATTAAATAATTTCTTACACATAATTTTATTTATATTGTAAAATTATCTGAAATTAAATGAAATAAAAAAAAAAAATTACAACCTAAGAAAAACTGTGCATTTGCACAGGGTTTCCACTATTAGAATTTAAAAATGTAAAAAAAGAACTATATGTATACTAGAAGTTGAACACATTGTTGAAATATTTGATTTGTTTTATTATTTTAAATATTAAAAAAATAAAAAAAAAAACAATTTTGCACTCTAATCTTACACAATAAATTAAGTTCTTTTTGTATACATGTTCAGATTGTACATGTATATGCATGTATATATTTATTCTTTAATATATGAATGTTAGTAAAAAGTTTGTTAAGGCTAAAAAAAATTTGATATAAATAAAAAGTAAAAAATAGTTTTTTGTAGACTTTATAAAAATGTAATAAAATAACAGAAAAAACAAAAAAAAACAAATGAAAAGACAAAGAGGGACAATAAAAATTTAAGCTCCAGGATACCAGGATACTTTTATTTATTCATTTTTCATTCATATTTGAATGCTTTGTTTTAAAAATTTGAAAATACAAAATAAATTTTTGTTTTGTTGTTAAAAATTTTAACAATTACTCATATATGTGCTTATTAGTTTCATTCTGTCCGTTTGTACTTTTACAAAAACTTTAACACCGTTTGAAATAGAGAGAAGAAATTTTAAGTACGTTTAGGTTTTACAAAAAAAAATAATTTCAAGGAAGAAGAGCTACGGTCCCACAAAATCGGAAGAAAACACTATAAATAAATTGTTATAACAAGAGTTTTATTATGTTTATTTTCAATCGAAAACGTAAAAGACATCTGCCTTTCTAGGATTTACAAAAATATATCGCTTAAATTTATAAAGTTGTCATACGGTACTAAAATTAACCGGTATGCTAAATTTTTGGCCTTACATATCTTCTGAACGGCTCAGGTTGAAAGTTAGAAATTTTGGTTAAAGTTAGATCCTCGGAAGTTAGATACTTTTTTGTCAAGCGCCCGTTGAAAATTGAAATTTTTCTTTTTTTGGCGCTTTTTCGGCACTTAAATACGCGTCCAAAGTTTTTTTTAGTGATATACAAAATTCAAAGCTTCAATATTATATTTCAACATGTTTCAAAGGTTTTTGTTAATTTTGAAGGTTGACGATTCCTCGAGAACCATCATAAGTTTGCTTAGTAAAAAGTCGGCCACCTTTCCCACTTTCCTATTGGGACTTAAAATTTAAAAATGCTCTGTTTTAATAAATCAGCCACTAGTGTATTTATACCCATGCATACATATATGGATCGGGTATATTAAAATTCTTCCTCCGTTTGTAAAGCATTGATCTAGACGAGCTAGATATAGTGTCAAAGTTACGTATCGGATCAGCATCAAAAAGTAAATCGATCTAGCTATGTGTGTCTGTCTGCATGTCCGTGTGTCAGCACGATAACTCAAAAACTCAAAGGGCTAGAGTTTTGAAATTCATACAAAGTCATTTTTAGACAATTTCTAGGTTCCCTATTGTTTTTGGTTAAAATCGGACCAAGGCTTCGCAGAGCTGCCGTACAAATTTTTTGCACCAATATGAATTTCTGCAAAACTAATTTTATTACGAGGATGAAAATCACACACGGTTAGTTATATAATAGAACCAGCACCTATATAAAGTTTCAATTTTTATGGCCCCATTTTCGGGTAGCTGCCATACAAAGTTGTCAATTCGATAACTATGAATTTAATAAAGTTACGAGGTTAAAATGGGAGGGAGGTAAAGTAATAAGGCAAGTTACTTGGAAAAGTTGAACATCATTCGGCCAACTATTTGGGTAGGCCTTTTTTTTAATTTTTTTTTTTAAGCAAAAATTGAGGGGTAGAAAGTCAAATTTTTTTTTAACTAAGTATTTCACTTCTTTATATTTTTTTTGTAATATGTATATGTATAATGAAAATAAATAAAGGTTTATTTAATTTTATACATCATAGTAGGTATGCATGTAGTCTAAAAGATGACAAGGGCAACTATATTCTTTCTCGTTTTTACCCTTAATTTTACCCTCAGTATATACAACTTTATAATTTTGAAAATAAGCTTTTTTAAAAACCCTTGCTTTTTGTCATCACTTGTTTTCAATGTGTGGTTTTTATTTTTAAATGCCTTATATGTTTGTGTCTGTGAACCAAATAGTAAAATAAACTGAAAAACAAACATAAAAATGATTATTAAATTTTCTATGTGCATTTAATAGTTTTCACATCAGCTCATAAAAACCGAGTAGTTTGGATGAAGAATAATAAAAGTAAAAAGACTATTAATGTTGTTGTTGTTGTTCTTCTTAAAACTTTTATTGTAATATTTTTTAACTAATGACCTAGTTTTAAAATTATAAAACTGTACCCTGTAAACCCTGTATAAAAATGGAAAGGAAGAAAAAAGAAAATGTTTATATATATTTTTTTTGTTTTGTTTTTTGTATTAAATACAAAAGTGTGTACTATAAATTGTTATATATATATATGTGTTGGGATTTAAAATGTTGATTAATTTTTAGTAAATTTTCAAAAAATTGTTTAAAAATGTGCCCTTATAGTTTCACACTGTCCGTCCCTTTTTACATGTGGCTGACTAAAAAATATCAGCAACGGGGATGTATTGCAATAAAAATAATTTAATGTTAAAACTTTTTTCTGTTATTATTTACCGTTATCCAAAACAAAGTTTTACAAATTTTTGGCCCCACATAACTTCTGAATGGCTCAATCTAGAAACTTGAAACTTTGGGAAAGGTTAGATCCTCAGAAATAAGTAAGAGTCAGCTAAGAAATTATTTTTATTCCGCCCCCGGTTTAGGAGCTGTAAGGGGTCGAAAATTGAAATGTTGCTATAAATTTAGCTTTTAAACACCTTTTACTTGAATACCAGTCAAAATTTTTTTTTATTTATATACAAAATTGAAAGTTTCAATACGAAGGTTTCAACAAGTATCAAAGTTTGTTCTTAATTTTGACTTTGTCCGTCTGTCCGTATGTTTACACAAACTTTTACACCGTTTGAAATAGAGAAAAGAAATTTTAATTATACGGGTAGGTACTGCAAAAACATTAATTTCATGGAAGTATTTTTTTCCGAAGGTCCACCCATTACGGAGCTACAGTCCTTCAAAATCGGAAGAAACACTATATTTAAAACGTTATAACAAGAGTTCTATGAGGTATATTTTCTATCTGAAAACGTCGAAAGACAGCCGCTTTTATAAACTTAACAACAACTTTACTTTTAAAAAACATATTCATTGGATTGCCATACAGTAATAAAATTTACCCTTATCCAAAACTGAATTTTTGCAAAATTCTTGGCCCCACATAACTTCTGAACGGCTCAACCTAGAAACTTGAATTTTATTAAATTTTTTTTTAACAATATACAAAATTTAAAGGTCCAACATTATATTTTTACATATGTTTAAATTTTTTTTTAAATTTAAAAAAGATTCTTAAAATTGAAGACAGTATCTCTGAGTTTTACCCATTTTTGTTTAGATAGTAAAATTTTAATAAAATTCCAAATTTTGGTGGAATTCACAACTTAATTCCTAGAGCCTAAAAAAATGAATCTGGCAACCTTCCCCATTTAAGCGCTATTAGGAGTTAAAAATTTAAAATTTACTGTTTTTATAAGTAATCAGTAACTTAGTCACCAGTGTATATATTTCGAAAATTAAACTCAGTATGTAACCCAATATAATTTTGAAAATGGGCTTTTTTAAAAACCTTTTGTTTTTTCATCACTTGTTTTTGCACTATTTTATTAGTACATAAAATTAAAAGAGAAAAATTGTTGTTTTTAATATGGCAAATATGCTATTTTTTGTTTTGTATATATTTAAAATGAAAATTATATATAAGGTTTATATGTAAAAGATATTAAATGATCTTAAAACAAAACAAAATTTAAAATGAAAAAAACGAAGGTATTAAAAAAACCATATTTTTAAAATTAAACAAATGTTCATACTTCCTATATTTGTTAACCCATATCGGTCCAACGATTTTTCAAAAAAAATTGTGAAAGCAAATTAATTAAATTGAATGAAAATTTTTAAACATTTTCTTTTAAATTCGTTAACCCTTTGCGACACGACAACTTTTTAAGAATTTTTTCATTACTTGGCTTTAAATTAGAAACGGTTGGATCGACTTACATCATTTTTAGCACACTTTCAAAAAATTTTGTAAAAATGTGCCTATATAGCTTCACTCTGTCCGTCTGTCCGTATGTTTACAAAAAGTTTTACACCGTTTGAAATAGAGTAAAGAAATTTTAACCATGGGTAGTTATTGCAAAAAAAATAATTTCGTAGAAAAATTATTTTCTGTAGCCCCACCGGTTATGGGGCTACAGCCCCCCAAAGTTGGAAAAAGCCCTATATTTAAATTGTTATAACAAGAGTTCTGTTACATATACTTTCAATCTGAAAACGGCAAATGATAGCTGGTTTCTTTTTTAACTTTTTTTTACTTTTAAATTTAAACCATAATGGAGGGATTTTCAATTTAGATTCTTTAATACTAACTTTGAAGTTAATTTAAATCAAAGGTTTTGAATATTTTTATTTCAATTTAAATATATGTATAATGTAAAAGTGCGTATATATAAAAGCGAATGTTTTATTTGTTTAAATGTGTGTATGCAGCCTGTAGCCTTCTAAACTGCTCAGACGGTTATTTTGAAAATTTGTATGTAAGGGATTTTGGGTACGGAGAGCAGTTTCACATGCCGGATATTAGTTGGTTGAAAATATACGGATTCTAAACAGTAAATAAAATTGAAAAATTAAATAAAATAAAGTATATAAATTTTGAAAAGGTGGGTAACCAAAAAAAATATTATTGATTTTTTTATAATTAATTATTTACTGAATTAAATAAATTCCATTTCAAAATTTCAATTAAGATAAAGTTTTTATAAATTAAAAATAATTAAATATTTAATAAATTATTGATAATAAAATTAAAAAAAAACCAGGAAGAGTGTAGTAGAGTAGACTGTGTCAACTCTGGGATACCCGTATGACCGTAACATATACATTATATCATCCGGTTAATTATTTATGGCAAAATTTCAAACATTCAGCTTTATTAGGTGTAGAGTAATGCTCATATAAAATTAGAAGTTGTATGGCAGGTACTCGAACCCGTGGACCAAAATGGCTGGATTTAAATAGCGATTCCGCTTTCTGCATAAAAACGAATTTGTGAAAATTTCAAGATCCTAGCTTCTTTACTTTTTGAGTTATCGTGATGACGGACGGACGGACGGACATACATAGTTAAATCGATTTATTTTTCGATTCTGATCCGATCCATACACTTGAGTCTATATCTACCCCCGCTCCTTCTCTGCGTCCCAAACGTAATGGCAAATTTATTATACCCTTGGACTATATAGTCATACGGGTATAAAAGCATTACATAATGATTATGAGATATAAATGTTAATAGAATAATATAGAATACTAAATACTAAGAAAAACTATATATTATTAAAATTAAAATTATTAAAATTATAATAAATACATTACTTTTAAATAATTTCCAAGAGCTAGATACAAGAATTTTTATTAACTAAATTAAACAAATGAAAATATTAATTCAAATTTATAAGAGTGGGTTAAATTTCTTTGTACAATTAAAACATAATTCGATTTTATTTCCAATTATTAAAAAAAACGCAAGAAAGTAGTGAAGTATGTCTATTATAAGGTACTTGCTAAAAAAAGATAATATCATTCATTAAAAGCTGTATTAATCTTTTTAAAAATTTTTACAATAACGAACCCAATTTGGTGTAAATGTTAATTATAAAACTTTAATACTTTTGGCAAAATTTCAGGCACAAAACAGATTCTGAGTGAGCTTAAAGAAACAAAATAAGTAGCAACTAGTCGGAGCAGTTGAGCTCAATTTCAATAACAAAGATGCCCATTTTATAAAACAAATTTGAGAATGTTAACCTTTTTATATATTTAATATTTGTGCAGGCGAACGGATAATCGGAAAAACATAGCAACAAAACTTTCGTCTGTTTTAAAGCGTCAAAAACGTATTGGCAAATTTAGTATACCCTTAAAACTACTTTTGTACGAGTATAAAAAAAAACTATTAATATTGATTTTGTATTTATGTATAACGATTTATTGCACACACATATCCTGCCAATTTTCAATTTAATATTGCGTGTAAGTGCCAATAACATTAATTTATGGTTTTTAATTTTTTGGTTGTTCAAAAAACTGAGTTTCACAATATTTTGAAATTTTTCCATTGACCTTTTCTTTTTTGTGGAATTGTTGGTTGTTGGAAAAACAAAAAATTTAAGGATAAAAAGGATTTTTCTGTATTTAATTTAATAATATTATAATTTATATTTTGGTTTGATATGTTTTAAATTATGAAATAAAATATTAAATATTTAAAAGAAATTAATTTTAAGCAATTTTAATTGAAATAATGTAATATTTATTAATCCGACGGATGGCGTAATCGTTAGGACATCGGTCTTCCAAAAAAGAGTTTTAGGGTCAAACCGTGGTCAGATCATATCTAATAAAAATTTATTATTTATATGTTATATCATAATATAACACTCTAAATTTAAAAACAGGAGTTATAGCTACGTGGCCCATTAATTTACCATTGTATCTAATAAATAAATTGTTTTTTTTTTTATTCCTTTTCCACTCCTTTAAGGAGTATAGGGCATTTACCAAGTTTATTTTGAACTAGGCTTCAGTTTCTTTAATCATAATATTCACTAAGCCGTTTATTACTCGGCTGTAACTATTGTATAAGGTTATGAAATATGAATGCACAAATGTTAGTTTTGTGCTCCATCAATAATCTTACACAAGAATTATTTATATATTTTTATTAAATCTTATTTTTATATTACGATATAATTATAAAATTTTACGATATTTTTTTATTATAGGTTTGAACCCAAAACTTTCTACGTGAAAGGCGGCGTCTTTACCACTACGCCATTGGTCACATATTTAATTAATAAATAAATAAATAATATTAATTTTTAGTAAGAATCTGAAATATAAATTTTTACTTATAAATTACTAATTAAAAACCTGAAAAACATATAATCAATAATTCAAAAAGAAAATTAATCAATTGAGTAAATATTTTTGAATATTTTAAAAGTGTCAATCAAAATTTTATTTAATTTAAATTTTTTAATTATAAAACGTTAAAATTCTAATACAATAAATAAAAATAATACTAAATTTAAGTTTATTGGTACAGTAAATTTCCATAAATTTTAAAAGTTTTTTTTCTTTTAATATTTACAATTTTCCGACATTTCTGAAAACAAATTTCTCCCCTTTTATAACCAGAATGGGACAAGAAAATCAATTATTTTAGGAGCAGATGTATACCGAAAATTAATAATAAATTTTCTTCCTAAAACTCAACACATTAATTATAAAAATTAGTGCTAAAAAAAAATAAGTAAAAACATGTTCTGAAACTTTGTTTCCCTAATTCAATCATTTGTATTCCTATAAATTCTTCCAGGAAGAAAACTCAAAGGAAATTTATATCGCATGATTTCTAAATATTAATTTATTTTCCATTTTAAGGATCATATATTCTAATAAATAAAATAAATATTCACATAAAATTTCAATTGAACAAGGTATGTTGGTAAAAAAAAATTTTGAATGCGTGAACATCAGCAATCAATACGTTATAAATGTAGTAACTTGACTATAATTTAAAAAAAATTACAGTACAAGTTTAAGATTGTAATGAAACTATCAGAACAAACAAGAATGGCGATACATTAATTATTAACAAAATACTTGAAATTATTTTGAATATTATTAGAAAAGAATCAACTTGTCAACATTTTAAGATTTGCTACATAATGATGATAACAATGTAAGGACTAGTATATATATAATATAATTTAAATATAAGTTACAGTGGGACTTGACAATACTGGTATTAAAAACAAAAACAGCTTCACACAACTAATAAGTGGTTAAAGAAACATCCTAAAAATGTCAAAAATAGCTTTGCAACAATATCTTTCTTGTTTCTTAAGAACTATGTAAACTGGATCAACAATTATCGCAGAAAACAGTTTGTTCAAATTTTTTTTTGGCAAAATCTTGAGTGGATACCAATCTGTATGGAGCTTGTATTAGATTATACTTATTTTTATGAGCAAATAAAGTACGATGTTAAAAACTAATACATTTTTTTTTCATTACTCTTCCTGAAAACCTAAGACCTCCACAAATTTCTATCGGGCTCTGTTAGGTGCTGTTGTTTTTGCAATCCCCAAGGTTAAACCTATTGTTAAGTTCTATTATTATTGTTCTACGCTAGGTGTACCTCGATTAACCAGATCTTGAGGTTTGTGTGTTCTATCTATTCAGGGGCAATTCTCGCTATACACCCTTGGTGTTTTCACAGAGTGTGCTCTATTCCCCTTCATTTCTTTTCCCTTATTTTATGCGCAATTGCTGCTCTTCATTTAAGTTCCTAATTCGTGATTATTCTACACTAAAATATCGCACATATGTTTCTACGGAATTTATTATGATACACATTATGTTAATTTTTACGATGCAAAATCTGCTGCTTGGTGTTTCTGGAGAATTGTGAATTTCTGCATACAGGTTGCTTTCTGTGAAAAGCTGCTCAATTAAATTCCCTTTAAAATGGTTGTAAAAAATCGATCTAATATTTTTTTCAAAATTCTTCTGTTTCTACTATAGTATACAATAGTTATGAGAAAAATTAGAGTAAATTTACTACTTTAGTTTAAGAATAAACTTATTTACAATTGAAGATTTCCATAATTCCTCAAAATCATTTAAGACCATAACATAAACATAAACTCAGTTATTCAAACATAAAAAAAATAACTATAAAGAAAAATGTAGTTCTGAAAATTTATTAATGAAAGTCAACTTGTTCATAGGTCTTTGCTTCTTTTTGTTTGAAAAAATTAATTGACATGCAAACATAATAATAAATACAACAGAAGTTTTTGAAATAAAACAAAAAACCATGAGAAAAACATAAGAAACTCTTTAAATTACAAAACAAAGAAACCATAATACCCAATTTTATAAAAAAACAAAAAAATTTTATAAGCCCCAACCGAAACCAAAAAAAAAACACAAAAAAACAATAAAAATAAGGATTTATTACTTTTATGGTCAAGAAAATTTCATTAACAGTTCTTAATAGTAAAAGTAGAAAACCCACCCGTATATTTATACTTTACCAGAATGTTTACATGGAACGAGTTGAATAATTATAAACATAAACTTATGTTAGGATATACCATAAATATTATTTAAGATTAAAATAAAAACTTTTCACTTTTTTGAAAACTTAAATTGGGTGTGTTAAGAATATGTAATTTTCTTAATAGGAAACTTTATAGTTCTTTTGACGTTTATTAATACAAAAATTCGATTCGGGATAAATAAATTGGTAGTGTAATAGTAAAAAATAAAAATATGCCGTGTACACTACAGAACCAACCGCTATAAGCGCTGATTTTTTATTTTTTTTATTTTATTTTATTTATTTAATAAAAAGAAATATAAGTTACAATTAGGAGGAGCAAAAATTACTGTTATTAGCCAATTCAGTTCTAGCTTTTTCGTGACACAATTTATCCATATTTCTTGTATTATAGTTGTGTATATTCCTTCTCTTTTTTAATAAAGTTTTGCTTTTAGTTATGCCCTTTTCAATTTTGTGAATTATTTTAGCCTTTTCCAATATTATTAATTCATTTAGCTTAAGAAAACCTGTTCTACTATATAGTTCTTCAGTAGGTGTGCGGCAATTTAACCCATAGAGTATCTTGATGGCTTTATTAATCGCTGTGCTCGCTTTCTTTCTAAGTGTGGTAGTACAACACGACCATGTCGCCACATTGTATCGGATATGGGACATGATGTGTGCGTGAAACAACAGTCTAGCTGATTTATCCTCTAATTTCAACCCACATCTCTTAATAGCACCTAGTAATGGCATAATTTTTTTCAAAATGCAATTAACATGATCGTACCATGATAGTTTAGTATCTATGGTAATGCCAAGATATTTATAACATTGTTCCCTTTTGATTTCTTTGTTCCCAATACAAATTTTTAGATTAATATCAGGTTTATTGCCCATTCTAAATATCATATACTTTGTTTTTTCCACATTCACTGTTAGTTTATTTCCATTTACCCATTTCCTATATCTATCTAGATCCTCATTTACAAGTCTTTCCAGAGACTCAGCATTTTTTCCTGTATATATAAGTAAAGTATCATCAGCGAATATTTTATAGACCGCTTTTAGGTTAGCATATTGCATATTATGTACATATAGTAGATATAGTGTTGGTCCAAGTACAGATCCTTGCGGGACCCCCAAAGTTAATGCACTTTTACCACTATACACACCATTGACTTTGGTCACAATAAACCTGTTTTCAAGATATGATTTTAGAAGTTTATGAGGAAGCCCCCTTATTCCAATTTCATATACTCTATCCAATAGAATTTTATGATCCACAGTATCAAAAGCTTTTCTTAAATCAACAAAAATTGAGCAGACATAATTTCCTTTATCCAGATTGCCAATAATAGATCTGAAATTGATTAATATCGAATCCACCGGAACTTTTGATAAATTCACAAATTCTTTTATTGATTATTTTTTCAAAAATCTTACTCAAACAACTAGTAAGTGTAATAGGTCTATAGTTAGAAGTATCCAAAGGAGAACCATTTTTGTAAATAGGTATCACAGATGCGGATTTTAATGTTTGTGGACTGACACCTGAGCGAAAGCAATTATTAACAAGATTACTGATTATTGGCATTAATTGTCTATTAAACAGGCTAATAAGCCTGTCGATACCATAGGTACATGTTGGAACAGGGGATCATATTATTAAACAATTGGACTGACTTCTTATTAAATTCCACATACAATATAAACATGAAATAGTACTAGGCCTTATAACATGTAGAAACGTCTTAGATTTTCAATATTTATAATTCTATTTTTTGTTTATATTGTAATATTTTGTATGTGAGTTATATGGTATTCTATATCTGCGAGTTATATTATTCAATTAAATTATTTGTTTATATTTTGCATTTGTTTATATTGTTTTAGTAATGTATTTTTTTTTATAAAAGATATATAATTATTAATTATTGATTATGCCATTAATTTGAACCCAATGGCGAATGGTAGCTGAGTCAAGTCGAAATTCAGAAAAGTTTTTTCACTTTCACTAGAATTCGAACCCGGGCCTTTCTGCATGAAAAGTTAAAGGAAACCAAAGTTTGTCGATTTGATCCTTTCTGATCTTTTCTTAAAGTTTATCACATCTTCCTATGGCAAAGTTGTAACTCTATATTTGTGTATCAATTTTTGTTTAATAAATTTTTCAATACTTTAAATTAACATCAAAATGTCATATATGAAATTTAAAAACATTTCGCTCAGTTGTTTCGGCTTTCGAACTTTTGTGCACTAACAACCATTCATACAAACATCACAAAAACAAACATACTTTATCATATATGCAAAAATTTCAATTTCCAATTTTTTTGTGGGAAAACAATAACTACCGCTTATGATATTTCATATAAGCAGTTGGTAAAAAAAATTCAAATAATATTAGAGTAGAAATATGCTCCGAATATAAATCAACGCTCAATGGGTAGTTTAGTTATATAATCCATAAATAATCGAAATTAATCGAAAGTTGCGTTTATAATGAAAAGTTAATAATGAATCCAAATGAAGGGAACTAAATTTTATGATAAATTTTCATAATTTTAGCTACATATTATATTGTTTCATAAAGAAACCTTTAAATTATATTACTATAGAATGATAAGCTCTTAAGTTTAAATAAATTTTAAAATTCTAATTGATATTCTTATATTTTCCAAATTTTGTTTTGTATTTACACATACATATATAAATTTCTAATTATTATTCTCTTGAGGGATTCTTATTACCAATTATAGTCAGTCCAATTATTTAATGAAATCATACTACAACAATATTTATAAAATTAAAATTATTTTTATTAATTTGATTTGTTTCTTTTTACATTTAAAATTATGTTAAGACAGATATACATATGTATGAAAGTGTATTACGAATGTGGTTTCTTTTGCAATATGGATATTAATCAATTAGTTTACTTTGAAAAATGTAAATACATGTATAATATCTTGAACCGTAATATCAAGTCAAAACTAAAACTTCAAAATAGGGAGAATATCCATAATACGTTGAAGCAAAAAAGTCTAAAATATAGCGCAATAAAACTTTTCAACTCGCTACTGATAGAAATTAAAAACAGTCAATATTTAAAAATATTTAAAAGTAAACTTAGAAAATTTGTAAAAATCTTAGAAATAAATCTTTGAAATTTGAAAATTTAAAAAAAAAAAAAATCTAGAAATTAAATGTTATTAAATGTTAGTTATAAGCTGTAGTTTTATAATTAATTAATTTCTTACACAAAATTTTATATATTATTGTCTGAAGTTAAATTAAAATTGAATAAAAAAAAAAATATATATATACTAATCTTTAAATATCCATTTATTTATAAGTACAAAAATTTCTTACAATTTTTCATATTTTCATATTTAAAAATGGATTTATTTGATTTAAAATATATATCACTACCATACATATTTTTACCTATATATAATATATGTACGTAATATATAAATGTATTTAAAAACAACTTATTAAATTGTGGTTAAAATCTATCACATATTTATTCTGTAAAATATTCTTAAAATAAAATTTTAAATTAAAATTATGAGCACCCACTTTGATTAGTTCTAACAAATAAACTCTTTAAAATTCTATATTTAGTATTGAATTCATTTCCCCCCCGCGTACATAAACAAAATTACAAAATTTGTTATTTTTGTTTTTTAATTATATCTTAATATTTGTTTCATTTCAATTAATTTCAAGTATCTTCATACAAAACAAAAGGTATATAATATTATATAAGAAGAAAATATTTTAGAATAAAATTTCAGATATTTTAATCAATGTGATTTGTTCAAATTTTCTGAACTAAAACTTTATATAAGTTAATGGGTCTGCTAACTAACGGCAGAACTAAAAATAAACTAAGGTCAGAAAATTTGTTTTCTGACGTTAGTTTATTGCATTCTGGTGTTAGTTCATTGTATTCTGGCCTTATTTGATAACACTCTGGCTAATGCAAGAAAAGATAGATCAAATTCGTCTGGCGTTAGTTAATTTTCAGTTCTAGTGTTAGTTCATTCTGGCGCTAGTTCACAGGTTCTTAGGTTACAATGTCACTAAAGTTTGAAACCAATTATTTGAGTATAAAGCAACGCTTCCGGAGGCTGATTCTGCATCAAGCATCCATCGTAGATTTGGCCACTCTCGTTTCCGAAAGAGTCAGAAGCTGTGACGACGTGATGAAAATACTCGAATCCTCGAATTTGTTGCTAACACTAAAAAGGTGTAGAAAATTAAGAAAAATTTCAAAAAGTGGCACCATAATATTTGTTAGGGCAATTAGTTGGGGCGCGGCCCCAAAAATAAACTTTATTCGTAAATTTTTGTTTTAATAAAAAATCTGTTATTACATTTTTAAAAGCTGCTGGAGGAAAACTTGTTTCGATGCAATTATACAGTTCTTTATGTACATGAATGAATTTTGAAGTATATATACATTCTATATTGTATACACACAAGATTACAAAACAAAGAAAAATCCGTACTTTTAGTTTAAACAATTTAAATCTAATAACGGAAAATGAATTGCATAATACTAAACTTAATTAAAAGTTTATTATTAATATACCTATATTTACCTATGTATTATGTACAATATATTCTCATTTTTTAAACAAACATATAAAATAATTTTTTTTTTAACAAAAAGTATCATTCAAATTTTTTTCGTCATTTATAAAAAACAGAACTTGTAGAAAAAATTCGAAACAATATTCTTTTTCTGCATAACTTTGAGCATAGTTCAAGGATGGAAAAAAATGTGCCCTTAGAGTAGAGTAGAATTATACAGAAAAATAATAATAAGTCGTTGAACAAATAATAGGATATAAAATATAATATTAGTTTCAAATTCAACGGATTACTTTAAAGTTTTGTATTTTGTTCTAAAAGTTCAAACTGTTTAACTCTTAGGGTAATAAGCCTATCTATTTAAAATAGCCATTGCTATATGTTGGAAGAGGCTGGAATATATCTTAATGAAAGCATAACGATTTAAACATGTGATAGTACTCTAGAGATCTTATAACATCTAGAGCCGTTTTAGACTTTTATCAATATACATTTGAATTTAATTACTTGAACATTCTTAAGCATCAAAAAATAATTAAAAAAGTAATTAAACTATAAATTTAATTACTTAATTTGAATTACTAGTAATTTGTTTGATTCTTTCATTTACCTATACTTTAATTTGTAAGTATTGAAATCTAAGCAATACTGGTACTTGTCAAAGCATTAAGTATCAGGTAATGGTACTGATAATTAAATTGATACTTGAAATATTTAGATATGCTGGAAGCATTTTGCATATTTATAGGCATTTCAAACGAAATTTGTCTTATTTATTTTCATATTTGTGAGAATTTTATTTTAATTTTTTTGTATACCTAAGTTAATATACAACTAAAAAACTGAAAGCAATTATAACACCTGCAATTTCTAGAGCATTCTCAACAAAAACAACAATAAATTTTTATTTTGATGCGATATAAAAACAAGTGATGAAAAAAAACAAGGGTTTTTAAAAAAGCACATTTTCAAATTTATATTGTATTACATGCTGAGTTAAATTTTGGATATATATGCACTGGTGACTAAGTTACTGGTGCTAACATTAAATTTTTTATTTTAAAGTTCTAATAGTCCTTCAATGGCAAGGTTGCCAAATTTCTCAAGGACCTAACTTCATCTAACCCAGTACCGTATGGCAACCCTAAACATTTGTCTTTTAAAAATTTATAAAGCTTATAAAACCAGCTATCGTTTGCTGTTTTCAGAATCAAAATACACTTAACACAACTCATGTTATAACAATTTAAATATAGGGCTTTTCGGTGCTACAGAAAAAAATTCTTCTACAAAATTATTTTTTTTGCAATAACTACCAATGGTTAAAATTTCTTAACTCTATTTCAAACGGTGTAAAAGTTTTTGTAAACATACGGACGGACGGACGGACAGAGTGAAGCTATATAGGTGCATTTTTACAAAATTTTTTGAAAATGTGCTAAAAAGAGTAACAGAGAAAAAAAAATTTTTATTTTTTTCTTTTTTAAATATAAAAGAAAACAATTTTTAGAGCATGTTGAAAGTACTCTTTAAAAAGTGTTTTATGTCCCCTGAAGTCATAATACCGGAAGTTTTTATATGTACTTATTTAATTCATTTATATATTTTCATATTTATATAAAATGTATGTATATATACATTATATACATTACATATGTATTATATTTTGTTATTTCATTAAATATTTTTGTGTTTTATGCAAAGTATTTAAATTTCCATAAAAAAAAAAACATATTTTTCCTTGTTTGTTTTTTTTTTTTAATTTTTGGCTATGATTTCCCTAACAAAACAAAAATATACTCATATATATGTATTACACCTTCTTCACCTTAGATATTCTGAACCTTAAATGGTATTTTCAAGTTTCTTATATCCATAAAACCAAAAAAAAATTTTTTTAAGTTTAACATTTGTTTGTTACTCTTAAAAGTATCTGAAAATATTTATATACAGTTATTTTTTGTTTAATTGTGAAAAGTCTGTAAAAGCATAGAAAAATATGGGCGAGGTGATCAAAATCCTAAAGCCAAAAGCCGAACAGGGAATTAGCACTTAAAAAATTAGTCAAAAATTGACGGGAGATTATAACTCGGTTGAATGAGTCTTAGACCCTAAAAAATAAAACAATTTACCGTTATATTTTTGAACAATGTGATTCAGATTCAAACTGCATTTTGGAAAACCCTGATAACAAAATATATTCAATAGTAAAATAATAGACAAATTGTCTATGAGAGATGAAAGTTGGTTACAAAATCAAAGTTGTCATTTTTTCCATATTATTTATGAATTCGTGTATGAGAAATTTTAATTTTGAAGGCATTTTTAAATTGGTAGCATCATAACTTGATTTTTAAAAAAAGAGAATATTTTCATTAGGAACTTAATCATAAGTCCTCCCGTGACTTTTGGCTTTATTTTTTGCGTTATAAGTTGCCCTGGACTTTTGTTACCTCACCAAAAATATGTAGTTCTAAAATTTTTCAACAAAAATTATTTTTTATTAAGCTGGTGACAATGATGATGATGATATGATAATAATGATGAAATATGTTCTAAAGTACTTTATATTGAATCTGTTTCAATTTATTTTTTTGTTGTAAAACATTTTTTCAACATTTTTAAGGAAAACAATAATATATTTATCTGATCAATGATATTTATATTTTAAAAAGTGGTTTAAGGCTATGATTAAAATTTTTAAATTTCAATGTGATTTAAAAAAACCCTGTGTCCTTGTTATAATAAATAAATATTTTCACTAAGACGTTGACTATTAGGCTGTAGTTGCTGTATATAAGATTATGAATATAAAAATGCTCAACTTGTGCGACATTTATTTTCTTGCAGAATGGTTAAATATAAAGGGGTTTCTACCGCAAGCCTGTATTTCATTTGCCTGTGTTTTTACTTACCTGTATGCATATTATGCATATATATTCGAGCAAAGAAAGAGCATATAATCCAGATTTTGCAACGAACTATAAATTCTTTCCTAACTCAGAATTTCACATACATTATAATTTCCATAACATTTATAATTTACTCATACAGATTTTTAGTTTTCATAATTTTGTTTTTACCACCCCAACAAACTTTTCATAGTTTTCGTGTAATTAATAGCACTTTTTTTGCCAAATTATATTCACAATACAAGTTTTTATTTTAATTTTTGTTTTTATTCCTTCCAAATAAAGTAGGTAAAATTATTTATTTTTTTATACTTTTACTTTTCTTGAATATTTTATGTAGAATTTATTCACTTTATTCTTTTCATTTTTATATTTTTTAATACAGATGGGTTTAAATAAATGGATACCCAGAAAGCAATTAAAGTACTCAAAATTATAGATTAATGATAGATTGAATAGGTCGATGGAACTTCCATTACAAAAAAAAGGTTTCAAAACTATTTGGGAGCATGATAACAAAGAGCGGTGGCGCGGAGGAGGACATATCGACCGGATAAATAAGGCCAGGCATGCTTATCATAAACTCAGTAACGTTTGACGCTGTAGAAACGTTAGAAGAAAAAGCAAATTAAAAATTTTCAATTCGAGCGTTAAAACAGTTCTACTATACGCTGGCGAAACCTGGAAAGTCACAGAGAACATATCCAGAAAAATACAGACTTTTGTCTATAGTTTTCTAGGTGTCTGAGGAGAATATGCAGGATATTTTGGCCTAATACAATTTCAAACCAGGATCTTCTAAAACTTAGTGCCAGCAGCAAACCAGTAGCAACAGAAATCCTATGTAGAAAATGGCGGTGGATAGGCTACACCCTGCGGAAGCCGGACGATGATATTGGCAAGCAGGCATTTTAATGGAATCCTCAGGGAAAACGAAGACGCGGAAGACCACGCAACCCCTGGGTCAGAACGGTCTTAGCAGAGTCCCGGCAGCAGATTTGGGCAGAAGTCAGGCGAATAGCGCAAGATCGAGATAGATGGAAGGAGTTTGTTTCCGCCCTATGCTCCGACAGGAGTGGCATTTATTGAAAATACGTGTATTGTAGAGATTATAGTTGTACCTGTAATTTTACTTTTACTTTTCCTTGTAATTGTAATCGTTAATTATTATTCGTGTTTTGAAATAAATGTAAAGGAAAAAAAAAAAAAACACTTAATTATTTTCGGGGAAATGCAAGTATTTTTTCTTGATTCTTTTACTTATACATAAATTTTGTAAGTTTCTAAATCTAAGTTATACTGTTACTTGACAAAGTAATGAGTCTTAAGTAATACTGTAAACAGATCTGTTTTGTGGTTATGACTTTTTTAATTGAAATCCAATGCCAAATATCGAACAGTAGCTGAATAAAATCGTTAACCTGAAAGTATTTTCCATTTATCACTGAAACTCGAATCGTTGAACCTCTTCTAATAAGAGGTATATACACTCTTAATACTGTACCACTCAATCGGTCATGTAAAATATAAAAACATCTGCATTCTATGATTTAATCTCTAAGAGCTGAACTTGATCAGAAAACCGAAAATGTTCGGAATTGTTACTTTCTTTATCTACTTTCTAAGTTAAATATTCAGTATTGTGAATTATTGTGAAGAATAGTCTTTAAAAAAAACCATTCACTTGTTTGACTAAAAGCTGTTTCATAGAATGATATAGTTAAATTATGACTAAGCCTATTAAGTAGAGCACAAGAACGATAATTAATTTTTTTTTATCAATTATCGAAAAAATAGGAACAGGAACGGAGCAGTGACGAAACAATAACGGAGATGGGACGGAAGAGAAACGAAACAGATTTTATTTGAAATCGAAACAAATTGAATTGAAATTCCCAAATCAAAATAAAAATTACAAACTTCTGTTTAAAAATGTTACAAGGGTTGATCCCTTTACATCAATTTTTTTAACATTTTTAATCCTTTTTCATTTCTATCTTTTTTCCTTTAAAAAGGAATTTTTAAAAGGAAGAAGTATCCGTAAAAAACAAAAAAGTTAAAATCCTTACAAAACTTTAATGTGTAAAAAATGTTTTATACCTGGTGTAACTTACAACGAATTCGAAAAAAAAAAATAGAACACGAAAAAAATATGTTAAACACTGTTGTATCCTTGTTCTTCTCTTAATGTTACACACTTATATCTTAGGTAATTAGTAAAAATTTTCTTTTTATTTTATTTTTTAAAACTTAGATCCTTGTTTTTAATCCTACTTTTATACCTTTTAAATTTTCAACTTTTTTCTTTTGTTTTTCTTATTTTGTTTTTTTTTTCACTTGTTTTCTATTTTATTTATTTCTTTTTTATTTAAAAATCTTTTTTAAATTGTACCTACGTTTGTTATTCCTTGTAAGGACATTAATTTCAGTTCCATATTTTTTTTTTGGCGTTTTTTGTTTTTTTTTTTAAATTTTCAATAATGGAAGTAATAAAAAAGAAAATAACTCGAAAATAAAATAAAAATGAACAAGTACAATTACAAATATTTAATTTTGTACATGGAAAAAAAAAATTTGAAATAAGTAGTTTTGCAGCTTAATAACGAATTTTTAAGGTTAGAAAAGAATGACAATGGGTTTGGTTTTGGAAATATATTTTTTGGTATTTTCTATTCAAATTGTACCAATTCTGAAATCTGAACTAGACACTAATGGCAACTAGATTACAATAATTTAAAACGGAAAAATTCAATATAAATGTATACTCTTTTCATATGAACTTGGTTTTTAAATTCGGTAATTTTTGAATGAAATTTGTCTACATTCAAATCGATTTGGTTCCTTTTTTTAAAGACACCTGTATCATGTGACCCAGAAGTCAAATTGAAAAAATGTAGTCCCCAATTCTGAAATAGAAACAAATAAAAACTTAAAATAATTCCAAAAAAATGGTACCGTAACTTTTAAGTATTATTTTTTAGGGCTTAATAGCCAAACTTGCCGATGTTTTTTATATTTCCCTACTATAATATCGATGAGAATTTAAATATCGTTAAATAACTAATATAATCCTAATACTAGATCCCAAGAAATTAGGATAACCAAAATAAGCTCAATTTAATTTGAATTTTAAAATTTAGGACTTTTTGCATTTAAATAAATTGCACAATTGATTTAAAAACCGACTAAGTTCATGTGAAAAGAGTATATATATGTAAATCAAATAAAAGTTTTAACTAAAGATACTTATTTAATTAAATTTTGAGCTAAATATGATTCAAATTGATTTTTTTTGTACTGTATTTCCATTGTAAAAAGTTTCAACAAAGCCGGTTAACATAAAGTTAATAAGTAAAAGTTTAAAAGAAAGGAAAAAAAAAAAAATAATATGAAAAGTTGTTAAATAAATTGGCAATGTTTTTTCTATTTCATTTTCATTTTCATCTTTCCATTTTTCCATTTTCTTTTGATTTTCTAAATATTTAAGAAAAATCGTACAGAAATATTGAAAGTGACGTTGAATGTAAGTAAAGTATTTTCATAGTATTTTTACAATACATTGGAACAAAACAAATAATCGAAATAAAATATATATATGAATTTTCAAAGATAATAATTCAAAGTTTTATTCCTAAAAATTTAAGTCTAAATTTTTGTGATAGCTTTAGAAAAGATATGAAATTAAAAGTTTTTAATGCATCACTCTGTTGCTTTTATTATATACTAGCAGGTTTTCCCGACGCTACCCGAGAGCGTATACACTCCAAAATTTTTCAGTCAGTTATCATGAAAATTTGTATATAAAGGTTTTTGGTTACAGGGAGTGTTCTGGAGCTTAAAGTTGGAACATTTTTTAAACTTCTTTTCGGTGAAAGAAAAAGGTGTGACCAATTGCCTGAAAATTTTCCATACGTGTTGCTGTTAGACAACGCAGTTCACTCTATTAATACACTTAAAATTTGGGAATTAAAAATAACTTATGCCGATTTCGGTTAACTAATTGCGGCACAATTTACAATGCATATTTTTTGTGTTAATTTTTCAATAACATCGACTTCAATTAAAAATCCTTTGAGAGGCGCAAAAACGCGCATTATCTAATTTACATATATATAATATTTAAACGGCTTCTTGTTTCCCATACAAATATAAACGTCCCTTCAGAGCGAAATCTTGGACCATTATCGATGGCTTGGTTGTAAGGACGTCTGACTTTTAATTAAAAGATCCCGGTTCATATGGTTTTTTTTAATAAACTCATCTTTTTTTTTTAATTATTCAGTTGGTATTTAAATTTATTTATTTTTTATATGAGACATTCTTATTCTCTAGAAAATTAAACAGAAATCTTTGATTTATTTTAAAAATTATTAATTTTTTTTTTATTATTTTTATAATAAAATTCAAAACGATTTTTCAAAACAATACAATTGATACTTTAGGAACTAAGGAATTTTCGAAAAAAAAATTAAGATAAATAAAAAATCGATGGCTTAGTGGTTAGGCCGACGTCCTTTTACTTCAAAAGTGTCGTTCCGAATCTCGTTCAGAGCATTTTAACTGTACAGGTATAAAAAATTTCTTTTCCTTCAAATCTAATATAAAATAAAAGCCTAGAAATTCACATACTCTTTTTTTTCAAAATTAAAATTTAGCAAGGGAAGAATAAGTTAACAAATTATTGGACAGTTAAAACGGGGATTTATTTAATGATTACAAACTTTTAACTCTGGTATTCATTTTCCGAAAAATTAGTAAAATTTTGACAATTAATACATTGCACAAAAATATATAATAAAGGATTCTAAAAAATTTTCCTTTTATTTTTTATGTTTTCAAAATTTTTTGAAAAATATTTGCTTATAAAGTTTCACTCTTTATACCCGTATGACTATATAGTCAAAGGGTATAATAAATTTGCCATTACGTTTGTGACGCAGAGAAGGAGGGGGGTAGATATAGACTCAAGTGTATGGATCGGATCAGAATCGAAAAATAAATCGATTTAGCTATGTATGTCCGTCCGTCTGTCCGTCCGTCCGTCCGCACGATAACTCAAAAACTAAAGGAGCTAGAATCTTGAAATTTTCGAAAATTTATTTTTTTGCAATAGCCGTCATCGCTATTTAAATCCAGCCATTTTGGTCCATGGGTTCGGGTAGCTGCCATACAACTTCTTTTTTTATATGAGTATTTCTCTGTACCTATTACAGCTGCTTGTCTGAAATTTTGCCAAAAGTAGTTTAGTTTTATGGCCAAAGTTTCCACTAAACTTAATAAAGTATGTTTGAAATTTTGCCAAAAGTAATTAACCGGATGATATAATGTATATGTTACGGTCATACGGGTATCCCAGAGTTGACACAGTCTACACTACTACACTCTTCCTCGTTTTGTTCTGTCCTGATGTTTATAAAATTTTAACACCGTTAAAAATAAGGGAAACAAATTCTAACTACGGCAAAGTTTTGTTAAAACTTTATATATACATAGAAGGTTGCAATACAGTACTTTAATTTACTGTTTTGTTAAACTCAATATTTTCAAAATTTATACCCCTCATATCTTGTGAACAATTTAAGTTAGAAACTTGAAATTTGGGAGAACTTATATCCTTAGAAATGAGTACTATTCATCTTAGAAAATGATTCAGTGCCTTGCACCCTTTAAGAGCTGTAAGGTGTTTAAAATTGAAATTTTGCTGTTTTTAAATAACCGTAACTTGAACATCTGCCCAAATATTTTGAGGTAATAAACAAAAGTCAAAGCTCCATCATTATATTTAAACCTATGTTAAAAGGTTTTCCTTAATCTTAAAGGACTTCTTTAAATTCTCTTAGTTTTTAACCAATTTTTGCTTATATAAAAAAATTCTAAGAAATTTTCAAAATTTTGGTGCAAGTCACAATTCAATTCCTTTAACCGGAAAATTTTGAAGGGGATGATTAGATCTTTAGGGATTGTCATAAATTGGCATATAAATTAATTGTTTAATTTGTTAAGGAAATGTACTTTTTTAAGAACCCTTAGTTTTTCCTATTACTGGTTTACTTCACTTTTCACCTGTAAGGTTTTTTTTTATATACTCTGATTTCCTTGAAGTTTTTCATGCCACAAATAACTGGGGGGGAGGTGGTGTAAAAGAAAATTAGTAAATTTTTAGAATTATTTTACTGGGGGCTAATGGAAAACAAGAAAAAAACACTTTACAAATTCATTAACTCCTCATATCTTTTTTTTTGGGGTTAGAAAATTGTAAATGACATTTTTTTTTGTGTTGTTCGGGTGCTTTTAAGGTAACGGTAAAGAAAGGAATGAAGAAAGAATTCGTTTTAAGGAAAGGAAATTGTTTTTTTCATTTTTCATTAAAAACATGGAATTTTTTATTTGTTTGTATGTGTTTGCTTTTGTTCTTTTTAATTTTTTACTTTGCCTTTTTTTTTTCATCCATATCAAAACTCTGAGTGTCTGTCTCAAAATATGTTATGGGTTTAACGTTATTTCAATATATAAATATGTATGTTTGTGCGCATACAAAGAATTCTATATAATATATGTAATAGCTAATTTTATTTGGTTCGTTATACGTTTAAAAAGGATTAAGTAATGAGACTCATAATATGTGTTTATACCTACATAAGGATTTTGATAAAAAAGAAAAACTAGTGATTAAAAAAACCAAGCGTTTTTAAAAAAGCACATTCCCAAAATTATATAGTGTTTCAGACTGAGTATATATTTAAATAAATGATAATATTATAATTTAGTTATTTCATCAATTCATTATTAATTATGTAATCCCAATACTTAATAGTGTAATCAATACTTAGAATATAATCCCAATGCACACAAGAAAACCTATTAACTAGTGTGGACCTATTATTCTTAAACCTATTAATATAATGTTGGAGCTTCAATATTAACGTTAAATTTTGGAAAAATATGCACTCGTGAAAAAGTTACTGATTTATAAAAATGTGAAGGCTTTAATTTTTAAGTCCCAATAGCCCTTTAATCGGGGAGTTTCCAAATTTTTTTTAAGAAAACTTATGATAGATCTGCCTATCCTCCTCCTGTCCTCACCATTCTATTTTTTTCGGTTCTAGGAAATAAATTGTGAATTTCACCAAAATTTGGAATTTTACTTAGAATTTTTATATCTAAGCAAAAAAGATTAAAACTAGGAGACATTTTCTTCAATTTAAAGAACTCCTTTTAAATTGAAGAAAAACTTTTAACATATGTTGAAATATAATGATGCAGCATTAAATTTAGTATATTAAGAAAAAAAACTTTAGGCAGGTATTGCAGTAACAGGTACTTAAAAATAGAAAAATTCAATTTACGACCCCTTACAGATCTTAAACATGAGTCGGGATAAAAATATTTTGTTAACCAACGACTACTAACTTCTCCTAAAATTTCAATTCTCTAACTTTAACCGTTGAGAAGATATGTGGAACTTAAAAAATTTGCAAAAATTGAGTTTTGCATAATAGTAAATTTTAGTACCGTATGGCAACCCTATACAGTTACCATTAAAAAATTTATAAAGCTTATAAAAACATCTGTATTATATCGTTTTCAGATTGAAAATATACTTAACTAAATACTTGTTATAACAATTTAATATAGGGCTTTTTCCGACTTTAGTAGACTATAGTCCCGTAACTGATGGCGCTACAGAAAAATGTTCTTTCATGATATTATTTTTTTTTGCAAGACCTTAATTAAACCTCAGTTGAAATTTCTGTTTTCTATTTCAAACGATGTAAAAGTTTTTGTAAACATACGGACGGACGGACGGATGGTCAGAATGAAACTATAAAGGCACATTTTTACAAAATCTTTTGAAAATTTGTTAAGAATGGCAGGATATAAAAAACAGCAAAGAATTTTGAAAAAAATTTTTTTTTCAAGATGACAATTAGCATTTTTTTTTTTCAAGAATTTGTTGAATTTCTGTATGTATTTCTGTGTATCCATCCGTTTCCTCTATGGTTCGGTAATTTTTCAAAAAAAAAAAAAAAAATCAAAATTCATACTTTAATTGGAAATTCGAACAAAATTTTCACATTTTAAACAAAAAAATATTTCTTATTTTCATTTACATGATAGTTAAAAATATGTACATGTATGTTGTAGTGGATTATATAATTATATAGTTTTATATTATATATATATATTATAAAAAATATTATATGAATTTATGTTGTAATTCTAAATTATCCTTGATCTTAATTAATATAATAAATACAAAATATATTTAATGTCTAGTCTGGGGTATAAAAATAACCTATTGTTATTGGGGATATTTCAATATACATTTACAGAGTGTCCGAAACTCTGATCTGAGATAAATGTAAAGATTTAAATTGAAGAAAATTTAAATAAATTTCGTATATTAATAATGTTGTTTTATGCAAAATTCTGACCAATGGCGTAGTGGTAAAGACACCGTCTTTCATGTGGAAGGTCTCGGGTTCAAACCCCGGTCAGATCATATCTAATAAAAAAATATCGTAAAATTGTATTTTATATCGTAATATAAAATAAGATTTAATAAAAATATATAAATAATTCTTATGTAAGATTATAGATGGCGCACAAAGTTAACATTTGTGCATTTGTGCATAACGTTATAAAATAGCTACAGCCGAGTAATCAACTGCTTAGTGAATATTATGATTAAAGAAACTGAAGCCTAGTTTAAAATAAACTTGGTGAATGCCCTATACTCCTTAAAGGAGTGGAAAAGGAATAAAAAAAAAAAAAAATTGCAAAAATTACCGTTATTTAAATAAAGCAGGGAAAAAGATCAATATTTTTCAGATCAAAGTCATTGATACTCTTCAAATGCGAGAGATGATATTAAGTTTAGATATTATTATGAAAAACTACAATTGCAGCTATCTCTAAACATTTAAATAAATCTTCTATATTGTACAGGGCGAATATATTGTTATTTCTTTAAAAAAGTTGGCATAATTACTTTGAAGGCTGTTCTATCAGAAATCGTTAGAAAAAGACACCCTCTTTAGAACAATTTTTATTCCCTATGAACATCTCTATGACATTTTTTTTTCGTGACCTTTGAGATTTGGACACCTTGTATATTTTACAAGGGAGAATATATTGTAATTTCTTCTATATGTATAAAGGATTTTAATTATCCAATTTTAATCTGTGAGATATCCATCTCTATTTTGTTTAATCTAAGACAAAATTCTTTTTAATTATATATTTGTTGAGGAAACGGTTATAATTAAATAGTTGAAAATTTCAGAAAATTGAAATATACAAATATTTATTTTAATTGAAATTTTTTGTTTAAATTAATTTGTTATAAATCTAAATGACAATTTTTGTTTTGGTTTTTCCATATACATAACTACATACTAATGTAGAAGTAGGTTGGGATTAAAAGAGATAAAAAGATATGTTCACATATTTGTTAATTACATTTCTAAAATGTAGATGGGGGGGGTGGAAATTTGTTTATTTAACATTGGAATTTAAATATAAATCGACATTATAATGTTGTGATAGAAAACTTTTCAAATTTTAAAATTAAAATACAAAATAAATCTTAAGTGTAATAGTAATTATGAATAATTTTAAAAGGTAATATTTAAAGTAAATAAAGATTTATGTTTAGATAAGTGATTTATATATATACGTAATACGTATATATATACATATACATTTTGACATAAAGGATATTATAATATTATATTGAAAATTGAAGATAGCAGCAATTATTTTATATATATAGTTAATAGTAATACATATATGTATTCAGGTTTATATTATTATATTTAGTAATTTGTTTTTATTGATTTTAAGTTGATTATCAATTTTATTTTTTTATTTATTTTCATCTTAAATTTTTTTTTTTATTTTTCATCTTAAGATGATATCAAATAAACTTTAATGTTCTTTTATTTAATAATTTGAAAATGAAAAATATTATTTGTAAAAAAAAAAAAATTTAATTTTAAATCGAATAATAAATATACCCTATTAACACTACGCGAAAATAACATGTTATCTATGTTAACGCGTTATCTAGTTATTAAAATTCCCAAGTAACTAGAAATTTGTATGAAAAAAAGTTGTCAAAAGTATTTTGAAAATAACATGTTACTCAGTCTAACATGTTTTTTTTCAAGGTTGTATGATTAAATTTTTTTAAATCATAATCGATTTTTATTTCGATTCATGGAAGTTTTTTTGAATCTTCATACCCTTGGATGACAACTGTTTTGAAATTTGAATTTTTTTTTTTTATTTATTTTCCCATATACGGATATTTTTATTTTTTAAATTATTCGAAGCCATTGAAAAAAATTTTGAATAGTAACTTAAAATTAAAAACTTTAGCATTTGCTTTCTTTGTAGGAGTTTCTTTCTCTCAAGTTTTATGTTATTAAAAGAACTTGTAATGTTTCCAATTTCATTAATTAAAACATTTCTTTTATTTAGAATATTTATGCAATATTAACATATTTTTTTTAGAAACCATTTTTATATTTAACTATGAACTTCTGTTGTTAAAAAACATAAATAAAAATTTTAAATAAAACTGTCAAATTTAACAACTAAAAATGTAGTCTGACACGAATTGTTATTAACATGAAATATGACGGCTATAACATGTTACTTTCGCGTAGTGTGAATATGGTATTATATATATGTTCTTAGCATTATATTGATTTTCATTTAATTTCAATATGAGATAATTATTTAATTAAAAGTGAATTTACAAATTTAATCAAAAAATATATACTTTTTTTCATATGCATTTGCGTTTTTTTCAAACTAAATTGATCTTTTTTCAAATTTTTAAAAACGTCTCGTATCATAAAGAGTCCAGAAATCGAACTGACATGCTTTGAAAAACTTAGACCCCAATTATGTGGTAGAAACAAAAAAAGGAAAAACCATTAAGTCACAAAATTGTCACATAAATTTTTTGGGCATTGTTTTTAGGCCGTGCTTAAGAGTTTGCAATAAAATTGGTATTTTTATCCTTTTTCAAGGCCGTTTTAATTGTAAAATTTTGATCAATTTTTATTTCAAGGGATGCATGACATTTTAATGAAATATAAAAGCCTTTTATAGAATATGACGTAGTATATGGGAGATTCTAAATTAGGTGAGATTTTTGAATTATATTTTTTTTTTTCGAGATTTTATATTGTTCGGGGTTTTAGTATTTTCGGGATTTTTTTTTTAAAGGTTGAACTTTTTTCAGTAAAGTGTCATAGACCCTATTTAAAGACTAAATTCATTTAACAATAGAAAATTTTTATACCCGTATGACTATATAGTCCAAGGGTATAATAAATTTGCCATTACGTTTGTAACGCAAAGAAAGAGGGAGGGTAGATATAGACTCGAGTGTATGGATCGGATCACAATCGAAAAATAAATCGATTTACCTATGTATGTCCGTCCGTCCGTCATCACGATAACTCAAAAAATAAAAGAGCTAGGATTATGAAATTTCACAAATTCGTTTTTATGCAATAACCGTTATCGCTATTTAAATCCAGCCATTTTGGTCCACGGGTTCGAGTACCTGCCATACAACTTCTAACTTTATATGAGCATTACTCTATACCTATGGAAGCTACGTGTCTGAAATTTTGCCACAAATAGTTTAGTATAATGGCCAAAGTTACTGCAAAATTTGGTTGGTCTACTGCAGAGGGTTCGAGTAGCTGCCATACAACTCCTTCTTTTATATGAGCATTACTCTACACCTAATAAAGCTGTTTGAAATTTTGCCAAAAGTAATTAACCGGATGATATAATGTATATGTTACGGTCATGCGGGTATCCCAGAGTTGACACAGTCTACTCTACTACACTCTTCCTCGTTTTTTTAAAAATTACCAAGTTTATCTGAAAAGAATTTATATTTTTAATAAGTAATCAGTTCTCCATGGTTACTTTGTAAAATAAAATTTAAAAGTACGGAAATTGTTTCAAACTTTCGTAGCTTTGATCTGTAGTTATAGTTTTTCATAGTTTCTAATATACATGTTGTTGAATGAAAACTCATTTAAAAATATCAACTGAGGAATCATTTGTGTCTAAAACTCAGTTAAAACAATTTGCAACTAAATACATGATTTTTTTTATCAAATATTAAAACAAAAAAAAATTAAAACAACTTTTCCTTTTTGATATGCGTAAATATATAAGTCAATACATTTTTCAAATTTAATTTTATTAAGATTTTTCTTTTGTTTTAGTTTTTTACTTTTTAATTAAACATTCTATTTTCTTTTAATTTTTTTTAAATTTTTTTTTTTTTTTAATTTTATATTTTATGTTAATGTCATACTTTTTTTTCTTTTTACATCACAATTTTAAACTAAATGTTTGAGTTTCTTTTTTTTTTTTTTTTTTTTTTAATTTATCTTTATTTTTAATAATTTAAATTTAAATTTAAAAATTTAATATTTTCTTCAAAGATGTAATTTTTACAATTTTATATTTCTTGTTTTTTTAATAATTAATTTTTAATAAATTTTAATATTCAGAGTGGTAAAATATTTATGAAATGAAAATAATATTATTTTATAACTTAAAATTGGAATTAATAACTTTAAATCAAAAAAAAACAAGAATAAATTAAAAAACAAATTAACAATTTATATTTAAATATATTTTGGACCCAATTATATACTTTAACAAATTTGTAAAATAAAATTAAATAACCATTAAATTAAATAAAAAAGAAACAGTAAGTTTATACAACCGATAAAGTAATGCGCTATACCTGAAAAATTAAATTTCTATGTTTATTAATTTCGAATATATGGTAATTAGGACTAGAGAGGCATGTGACAGCTATTGGAACCACTACTTTAATTTCTATAAAATTTCAAAAATATAAATGTAATAAAACAGTGCGCACCTTTATACAAAATTTCAAGTTACTACATTTGTTAATTTCGAAGATATGCTTTTCAGTTTTCGGAGGTATGAAACAGGTACTCCAACTAGAAGAAGGAGTGAACATCCATGTACAAAATTTTGAAAAATCTATCTTTATTGGTTTAGAAGATACTCTCATTTCTTCTTGGTTCGATCAAAAGCTTCCAGAATCCGAATTCGTCAATTCGTCACCAAAATGTAATCCCCGCTTTACTTCTGTTATTTGTAATCTACAGTATAAATTTCATCAAAGCATCATATTCACCCCTATTCCGAATTCCCTCGTACAGCTACGTCAGAGATAATCTACGAAAAAGTAATTCTCAATTCCGACTTAACGCTACGAAAAGTGCAAAAATCTACGAAAGAAATATTCATTCTAAGCATTTTCGTATTTCGTATATTAAAATTTTTAAGGGTAAAATAACGAAAGAACTAGACATAATCAAAATATAAAAGAAATGATATGAAATATTTTACTATTTTTTATTTATAATAATCTTAAATTACTTTTTTCTTAAAATAATATTCAAAAATTATTGGATACCTACTACAAATTTGAAAACAATAAACATCATTCTTACTTAAAAAAATAAATTCAAACGTCAAAGTTGCCATTGCAATTTAATTTTCTACGAGGAAATTTAGAATCATTAAAATTTTTTTTTCGTAGCGGAGCCAATTTTTCGTAGAAAGTCTACGAAGGAATTTAGAATAGGTGTGATTATTTAACGGACGGACAGACATCGCTATTTCTAAAACTAAGGAATTGCAATTGACTAAGGAATTATCAAGAATATACATATATGAAATTTGTGTATTTAGCTTGTTTCCTTTTGATGGTTAGTAACACCGTACCAAAGTCATTGTACCCCTTTACCTTTTTTAGATGTACGATATAAACACTCTGTTTTATTTTTGCTCACTTAATATCATTTGTATTTTTTTTATATTATTGTTAAGAATGTGAGTTTTAAAGTATGAAGTAAAATTTAATTATAAAACTTTAATAAAACCAATGCATAATGTAATGATAAAAACTTTGCAGTGCAAAAATTAAAAAAAAAAAAAAAATTAGAATAACATTTGCAATTTATTAATTTTGTTTTTTTTTTTATTTATTTTTTTTTTTTATAATTATTATTTTGAAAACCTTTGAAATGATTACAGAAATATTCATAAAAAACAATTCATTATTAAATAAAGTTTAAATTATAGAATTTAATTTATTTTGTAAACAATTGTATATTGAAAAAAAAATTAATTCAAAATTAAATTGCAATATTAATATAGTGAATTGTTCTTTAAGAATTTTCTTGTAAAATAATTTTTAATATAATTATGTATTATTTTTACAGTTATACATTTTTTTTATATATAATTTCTATTAAATTTAAACGATACATTTCATAATTTAATATAATATAATATAGTATATAATATAATGTTTTATATATATTATATGTATCTACAAATATTTAATATTATATATGTATATAAATAGAATAATACAAATATAATATTAATTTTAATTTAATTTTATCTACACAAATTCACTTTGAACTTTTTTTTTTTAATTATTTCTTTCTCTTTCTGTTTTATTTTTGGTTTTTACTTTTATTATTTTATAATTTTATTAATTTAAATTTTAAATTTAAATCAATTATTATATAATTTGATTTTGAAAATTTATTATTTTATATGCAAACACTCTTATTTATTAGAAATAATTTAATATTTTATTTGTTTTTTCATTTTTTTTTAAGTTCTCACTTATTATTTATTTAAAATATTTTTATTTAAATATACAACAAAATAAATGTTGCTTAATAATAAATTACAATTTGTTAATTAATTTTTTTAAATATTTAAATTTTAACTTTTATTTTTTGCTTTTCAATATATTAATTCATGCATACATACATATATGAATGTTTTTGTATGTGTTAATTTTATTGAATTATTTGTGTCTTAATATACAAGATTATTATATAAAAGTTAATTAAAATATTGATTTTGAATTTTCTTATATATAGAAATACACATAATTTATCAAGACGAGCTATATATGTAATAAATGTATATATATATATATATATATATATATTTATATAATAATTATATATTAAATAAATATAAGATATGAATACTGACTATTAGACCGTTAAAAATTTATTTAAAAAAAAAAAAAATAGAAAAATTTTTATATAAATTATTAAATATTAAATAATATATTATTAATATAAATTACATTATTATATTAAAGTACTAGAAAGTATAGAGATTACTTTCAAATATTTTTATTATTTTATTGTTATTTTTTTATAATGTAAATAAAGCTGGGGAAAAATATCTGAATATATTTTTGAGATTTAATTTATTACCTTTTTTTTTTTAAAAAATTTGATATGTAAAGTACAATTGTAGAATTGTAATTGTACTTAAACAATAATAAAATATTTATGAAATTGAATTTGAGTATTTTTAAGTACCGATTGATTAAGTATTTATGAATTTAAGTACTGTAACTGTTAAAAAATGTGAAAAATTTTGGCAAATTGTGGTATGAAAAAAAACTTTTAAGGTACAAATAACGTATTTGAACCACGGCGCGGCTTGTAATAGCTTTCATTAATGTTTTGCTGAATCAGTTGATCAGCAAATTCCCTAATGAAACAAAATTGTTCCACTGACAGATTCTTTAATTTTTGCCCCTTTTCGTTTGATATAAAAACATTTTTCTGAAGATATTCTTCTTGAAATAATTTTATTCATATTTTATACTTTTATATGAAATTGCCTGTGTCTATGGGTTTATTTTTCATTCTGTAGAAATCTGATCATAAATTTATAAGAATTGTATGGTTCAGTGGTTAGCGAAGTGGTTTAAAATACTTAACCAAAAATTGATGGTAGATCTTTTGCATTTAAAAGTGTTTTAGTATAAAAGTAAATTCCTGAAATGGGAGACAGTTCTTCTTTCAGATAGTTTTAATCCAGCAATTTACTTATATATTCAAACACTTTTAAATGCAAAAGATCTACCATTAATTTTTGGTTAAGGAATATTTTCAATATTTTAAGCTTAAAAGTTTTCAAACATTAAAAGAACTATTTCTTATACCAGTAATTACACTTAAATTACTATAGAATCGCTTATACGGAAAACAAATGTGATTTAACAATGAATCGTTTTTTAAATATGCATTTCAATAACAGAGCTTTTGTCTACTTTATATTGTATTTAAAATACAGAAGACTTTCATTCATAAAATATTTCGTCAATATAAAGTTTAAATTATTTTATAATACTTTATATATATTAAAAGTTCAAAATATCTCACATAATTTTTTAGATGTTGTATGTCTTATCACGTTCCATTTTTATTTCGCATTTTCTGTCTTAATTTTTATTTTTCCTTTATTTTTATTAAAATTTCTTTTTTTAAAGGGTTTTAAACTGATATTTTGTTTCATTTCCTTCTGGGACAGAATGAATCAGAACAAAATACAATATATTTTAAAATATTGTTGAATGAATACTATGTTAGGGTATAAAATGTATAAATGGATGTAATAATATATATATATATTATCTAAAAAGATGGAATTGGCAAAAGTAATTTATAGAAATTCGTATAGTAGAATAAAGTGAGATTTAATTAAAATTTTTAACTTTTATTTTCTAAAAAAGGTTTGTATGTATATATATATATATATATATTTTTTTAATAAAAACACATACATATGCACTATATAACATTTTATTTTTCTGTTAAATTTTATATTCTTTTCTTTGCCTAAGTACAAAATGAAAGTAACATTTCAATTAAGATTTCAATTAATTTCCAACTTAGAGAGAAAGAGAAAAAAAATAAGAAAATTTTTTGTAAATATTTTAACTCTAATTTTGTTTTCTGATTTCTTAATATTTAGTTTTTTTTTTTTATTAAGAAGAAAATACATTTTGAATGCAATAAGAAATTAAACAAAAACAGTTTTGACTTTTTGAACAATTTTGTTTTTTTCTGACCTTTAACATTTTAATAAAGATGAAGTTTGAAATTATTTTATACTTTAATATTAACAGAAGTTATTAATTTATACTATAAAATCAAAATCTATATTAAAAGTGGTTATCATGATATCAATCAGGTGTTATTTTACCTTAAGATCTATGCTCATTATAGTTAATAACTTAGTTTTTTAGCATGTATGTTAATTGCTCAATAAATAACCTAGAAATTTGTTTTTTGTATGTGCTAACTGTTCAACTGTTAGGTTTATAAGAATATTTGTACCATAGGTACATGCGAATCTAATATATTTTTTTTATTAGAATTTATCTTAATGAATTCCACATACAATTAAAACATGAGATATTGCTTTACTAGACCTTATAATATGCAGGAAAGTCTTTCAATAGATACAAGTCAATTTGTGATAATTTAAATATTGTAATCATTTTATATTTTAATTATAAGCATTCTGAATCTGCAAGTTATATAGACTCAAAGGTATGGATCGGATCAGAATTGAAAAGTAAATCGATTGAGCTATGTATGTCCGTTCGTCCCCACAATAACTCAAAAAATAAAGCTACGATTTTGAAATTTTCACAAATTCATTTTTATGCAATAATCCTCATCGCTATTGAAATTCAGTCAGTTTGCTCAATGGGTTCAAGTACCTGTCATACAACTTTTTTTTTTATAGGAGCATTACTTTACACCTAATAAAGCTGTATGTTTGAAATTTTGCCAAAAGTAATTAAATGGATGATATTATGTTTTTTTACGGTCATACGGGTATCCCAGAGTTGACACAGTCTACTCTACAACACACTTCCTCGTTTTTTTTTTTTTTTTAATTGTCTTCTGATTTATTTGAAATTAAAGTTAAAAAATGTTTAAAAAAAAGATTTATTTAAAAGTTTAAGTAATAAATTTAAATTAATTTTAATGTATAAAAATTATTTCAAGAATAGAATAATAAGATTTTTATAATTTGTAGAAAACTAATTTAAATAAATCATGTACATAGAATTTAATTGTTGTAATTGAAAAAAAAAAAAAATTCCAGATTTTTAAATTTAAAAATTATTTGTTTCTATTTTTTAAAATATGTTAATATTTGTTATTTTCATTTACCCTTATTTAATTTTTCACTTAGTTTAACATGACCATTTAGATATTTGAAAATTTTTTCAAAAATTATTAAAATTTTTAAGTTGTTTTTTTATGGAAAATATTTTAAAATATTTTTTAGAAATTATTTAAATGAAAATTGCTTTTTTTTTTGTATAGGTATATTTTACTTTTTTAATTATTTATTTGTATGATATGTTTTTATAGGTTTTATTTTCTTTACATGTATATTGTTAAAATTTTTTTAAAAATTGTGTTGTTAAAGTAAACATATACAGTAGACATGATGATAAACATAGATTTAAAATGAATTTGATATTACAAAAAAAGGTGACGGATATTAAATGCTAGTAAATAAAGCCGATATTTAGAATTTTTCAGATTTTAGAGTCGGTTACTACTTCAGGGTTATTACAACATATATACAGAATATTTTATTGCATCTTTAACCAAAGATGCAATAAGAAGACCAAATATTTATTTTGACATAGTTCGGAAACTATAAACGTTATATTTATACTAGCTGTTGACCCGTCATAGAATGACGGAAGGTCAATTGAAAGAAGAACTTTTTCTAATTAAAAACTATTTCTAATTTTATTATGTACATTATGTTAAAAGTATGTTAAACAAAAATGCAACTTTTGCATTTTATATAACGCATATTATGCTTCGATTCTAGTAATAGATACACAAAAAATAAATAAATGACTCATATAATTTCTTCTTGTATCTTAAAAACTTGAAGATGAATAAATTAGTTTGTCTACTTTTTATATCTTTTGTGTTTATAAAATGTTGGGGTCGTTAGTTCAAATCCCTTCTTGGTATAATTTTTCTTTAATTTCAATTAATATTTTTTTTATTTAAGTGCGCACTTGCTTTTAATTTAAATAAATTAATAAAAGATTTTAAATTTTTTTATAGGTTTATTTTGTTTCAATAATGATCTATTTCTCCATTTATTAATGTTTTGTTTAGATTCAAATCGAAATACTTGTTTGTTGCTAACATTCTATAATGTATCTACTCAACCTTGCTAAATAATGTATCTATTATTTATATGTACGTAAAATTGTATTAAATAAATGTTGATTTTTGAATTGAATTTTGCATTATCAAATGCAAATTATAAATTTTATTTGGAATTTTTTTAATATACCTAATTTAGTTTAAAAAAAATTAATTTTGTTTGGCATCTATGGTGCATTGAACTCAGGTATTGTATAACCGAAGCCACTTGCCAAACTTAACACCATTTTCGTCCATTTTTAACTTTTTTTAAATAGTGCTTGGTTTAGCAAGCAATGCATCAAAGCGAATAATTAAGACTTACTACACAAATGTTCATGTGAAGCATAGTCTTCTTAATTTTTAATTACAAAATGTTTTACTATTTATTTAAAATTTCCAGAAAATTATCTGTGATGTTTTAAGCTGAAAATTTATTTAATTAGTTATTTCATCAACATTTTTTTTTTTTTTTATTAAAAATAAATAAAATATTTTTTGACCTGCTTATGATAATTTTGGATTTTTTATTTTCTAAAATAAAACACATCCAACAAAATATTATTATTAAATTTTTTTATAATTAAACACATCCAACAAAACACATTTAATTGAATGCGTTTGTTACACCTCATTCTAGACAAATATATTAATAAATAAAAAATAATAATAAAATAATAATAATAATAATTTCCTTAATTTAAAAATTGAGATGTGCTGGGACTGAGAAAATGATTCAACAATTAACCAACAATTTTGGAGGTGGTACATATATCGATGTATAAATTTAGCAATGCTCACACAGTTGGTTACGAGATAATGCGCACAGGCCAATTAAATATTTACATGCAGTATTACCATTTATTATTTTGCGAAAAATGAATTGTGATGCTAAAATTGCGATATACATTGTTATTTTTACCAAATCTTATTAATAGCTCTCGAAAATTAATCCCCAAAAAAATATGCAGTACGAATGTAGATATTCTGTAAAATTCAAATAACACTGATTTAGTATAACCCCTAAAATTTCTAAAATCGACTTTATTTCCTTTTTAATTTCGGTATTATTTATTTTTAAGAGCGTGTAAAACTGCCAAATTCTCAAAATTCAGAATTTCGGCTTAATTTACTGGGGTTATTTCAGGACCCCAAAAACAAAACAATTGAAAAAAAAAAAATAAGGGAACTTTATAGGAAAGTTGGTTGTTAAAAAATATTCTATATACAGTTTTTTAAAATAAACTGTTATAAGTATAACATGTTACATTACATTATATAAGACCATTTTAAATTTTGCAATCAAAATTATTTGAAAAGTCTATTAGTTATTGATAAGTATAATAAAGTTTTTCTATAAACTTTGAACTTCTAACAATTTCGTTGAATGCATAAAACACATCTTTAATTCGAATCTAATAGTACTTGAATTTTTAGTTTTTGATTTAAAAAGGTTTAAAGATTCGATTTCAAGATTAGTTTAATGCAATTTACACGATTACTTTGTTGAACTTAAAATTATTATCGAGTTCTTTAATTAATTGTTATAGAAATTTATTAAAATGTATTAAATTTATAATTATTATTCGAGATTTAAAATAAATTCTTTTACACATACAGACATAGTTATTAATTAGTTTGCATATTTTTATTACAGTATAAGTTTTGAAATTTTTTAAGACAAGTGTTTTTCGAGAATTTGTGTTAGAACTCTTTTAATAAATATATAAAATTTTATTAAGTATTATAATTAATATTTTTTTTAAGATCTTCTTAAGAACATTCGAGTTTTTTGTCAATTTATTTGTTTATTTTTTTATTTATTTTTCTATAAATATCACTTTTATAACTAAATTTTACATTTTTCTATAATAAAATTATTATTTTGTTATTTATTTAACTTATACTTTTCCACTTTATAGTTATTTAGATTTTTTGTTTTTTAATAATCGCTTTTTTTTTTAAAATGTCGTTAAATGTCATTATTGACTTTTAAAGTTTACAATTTTATTTTTTACACAGGCCGCCTACATCAAGGTTTTCTCTCATTTTGTTCAATCATATCATCATTTAAATAATTTTAAGTTTTACTGTTATTTTTATTGGAATTTTTTGATAACTTTTTTTAATAATTATTTAAGTATTTAACGTTTTATTTTGCATTTCTGTATGTCAATCTGAGCGGCCTTTTAAAAGCTATACTTCTTCATAACTACGACATTGTGGTACAGGTCCAGACCAATTACCATCTGGTAAACATCTTGGACGTTCTGGTGGACCCAATGAACTATATTCAACAAAACCTGGACGACATTGTACTGACAGGAAATCACCTGGATCATAATGGAATTTTAATGGTGCTATTAAACCATTTGGTGGATCACCAGGATACGGACACTGTGATTTACCTATATATATATATAAATATATATATTAAATAGTTTTATTTTTTTATTTAAAAAATAATTATTTTAAATATTCAAAAAAAAAAAAAAGCCCAATTCCAGAAATTGCCATTAACATTTAATACAGTTAAAAATTCGCTATTTTGACTATTTTTTATGACTTTTGAAAATTTAATCATATTTTTTTTCAAATACTCTGTTCATAAAAATTCAAAAAAATTAACATTTAGAACTTTGAGCAAAGTATTTCAATTGTAATTTTAGATTCACCAGATTCAATTAACTTTAGTACATTCCAATATTATGTCTGGAGTTCTAGAATATGAACCTCCAAATTATTCTCAAAAAAAGAAAACTCAAAAAAAAAAAAAAATGATCAAAAAGTCATAAAAATATGTTTGAAAAAATAGAATAAATTCTGGAATAAGGGTGTAAAATAAATAAAAAAAATTAAAAAAATTTTTTAAAACGTGACGTTTTAGCATTTACCATGCATATATTTCAATAATAGACAAAAAACAAAATCTAATTCAACAATTTATTAAAAATTTAAAAATTTTTAAAATAAAATCAAAAATTCCATTTTTATTATGAAAAATTCCTTAATACAATAATTTTATCATTCAAATACTAAATCGCCTTTTCAAAATTTCTAAAATGGCAAACAATAAAGTTTGAAAAGTCATCATTTCCAGATCCAAAACGATTCAAACTATTTTAAAGTGTACTTTTGGCATCATTCAAATCTCAAATCCAAAAAATCACAAAAAACTAAAATTGATTTTTGAAATAAATCTAAAAAAAAAAAAAAAGTACAATGGCCGGGGTAATGGTAAACATAACGTCATTTAACAAACGGAAATGAAAAGAACAAATCTTCTTTTGAATACCAAAAAAAAAAAAAGAGCCGGGGAATTTTCAAATAAATAAATATTAAATAAAACAAAAATAGAACAATTAAAATATAATTCACATAAATGTCAATCTAAAAAAATACTTACAAAATGGTGGTGGATGTGACCAAAATCCAGTTTCTGTACAAACAATACTTGCTTCACCCACCAATAGATGTCCTTCTGTACAACTAAATGTTACTAAAGCACCAACAGCATAACGACGATGACTTGATGAACCGCTTGTACCATCAATACGACCATTGATCGGTATAAGTGGCTGTGGACATTGAATTGCTGTTTAAAGTGAAACAAAAAAAAAAAAAATTGAGAGAAAAAAAATAAAATAAAAGTAAGAATAAAAAAATGTCATCAATTTATGATTATTTAACAATTCAAAAATTTTTTTTGTATATTGTTATAAACAAAAAGCCATTCATAAAACCATCATTGGTTAGATTTTTTTTTATTTTATTTAATATCCAACGAATGCAAAAAAATAAAAAAAATTTTTGGATACGGAAAAGTTTTGAAATCCCAGAAAGTTTATCTATGATTTTTCGAAACTGAAATTTAATATTTTTAGAAATCTTCAGATTGAGTAATTATAAGTTTCCCTCTATAGACTATAACCATTAAATATGAAGATTAGAAGAGAATCCTTTTTAGAAGAATATTTAAATAGATTTCTATAGGGCTTCTATAATTTTTTGTAAAAATCTCACATATCTAGGCCCATGATCACGTTTGGTTATTTGGTCAAGTCAGGGATAGCTGTCACGGTAGCACTCATTCCACCAAATAGGGAATCCCTTACAACATCTGCTGCAAGAACTGATAAAGAAGCAAAAGATAGTGAAAATATAGTCAAACATTATTCACTTGGTAAACTGCTCTTCCACAAGCTTAACGTGTTTTCTAAACACAAAATCAAAGAACTAATTTCTTATTTGCACTCCTCGGATAAGATATGAAACCTAAAACAAAAACGCAGGTAAAATGAGTTAAGTAAGATACAAATGGCTCTTTTTACTGCTAACTGAGGCCTTTAGACAGTATTGTGAAGCTCCCCACCTACTTAAGTACATGAAAAGAAATCTTATAAATAGAAAAGGAAGACAGGTTATCTCTCTCTCCAACAAAAATAAAGAGAAACTTTACTAGTAATAGAAAAGAAAACCTTTTTGGTTAGAACTCATAGAAGAGGCAATAGTATTTCAAGAAACAATTAAAATTTTTTGCAAAACGGCTTAAAAATTTTGTAAACGTACGAACGAACAGTTATGTTATAAGTTTTTTTCAAATTTTTTTTGTAAATGTTCTAAAACTAAATATAAATTTAAATCTTTAAATTAAATGTATCGAAATTTTGAATGATTTAAATATGGTAACTATCAAAAGTCTGTATTTCATTTGACTCTACTTTGCAGAATTTAAATCCTCTTTTAAATCAAACTCTTAAGTCCCTCCTAATTCAGAATCTCACACATACATATTAATTATGTACATATAAATATTCTATAAAAAGAGTATAATCCAGATTTTGTAACGTCATCATCATCATCATCAACTGGCGTTACAGCTCGGGGTGAGCTTGAGCCTCTTGCACAACTAGTCTCCAGATATTTCTGTCTCTTGCTTTTATCTTCCAGTTTTGTACATTTAGTGTTAGTAAATCCTTTTCTACACTGTCCAGCCATCTCAGACGAGGTCTTCCCTGTGGTCGATTTATAAGTGGGCGATACTGAAGTATTTGTTTCTGGGGCCGTGTTTCTTCCATCCTCATTATATGTCCAGCCCACCGAATGCGTTGCGCTTTGTAGAACCTGACTACATCTTTCCCCTCGATTATACGGTCCAGCTCTTCATTTGACCTTTGAAAATATTCCCCGTCCTCTGTTATTCTAGGCCCGTAGATTTTTCTTAATATTTTGCGTTCAAATACTCGCAAACTTTTCTCTTCAGTGACCGTAGGGGTCCAAGCTTCACAACCGTAAGTAAGTACTGGTCGCACGGTTGTTTTGTATATACTGAGCTTGGATTTTCTGGTGAGTAATCTAGATTTAAATAATTTGAGATGCGCGTAGTAGCATTTGTTTGCAGCCACTAATCTGTCAGTTATACAATCTTGCATACTGTTGTCATTTTTTATTATCACACCCAAATACTTAAAACTTGCAGTACCTTGAAATTGGTAATCCCCGATGGTAATGCTTTCGGGTTGTCTTCTGCTTTCTCTTCTTGATACCTTCAGATATTGTGTTTTTGGTTGGTTTATTCGCAGTCCAATAGCTTTTGCAGCTCCTTCTATGGATGTGAACATGCGCATCATATCGTTCTTGTTTTTTGATATTATTACTATATCATCAGCAAACGCATAAAACAATTCTGATCTGCAGAATATGTGACCTCCTCTATATAGATCTCTGACCGCATGATGTAGCATCAAGTTGAAGATTGTTGTCGATAGTGTATCTTGTGATTGTTGTAGATTTTGTAACGTAACCAACTATAAAATCTCTCCTAACTCAGAATCTAACAAATACATATATTTAAATATTCTGGAAAAAGTGTATTAATGCTGCTTATCTAGGCAATGTTTATCCATATATGGGAGTAGTAGCCTTAGCTAATATTAATGAAATTCAAAATTTTTTTTTTTGTTTTTTTCCCTTCTTTTACTCCCTTAGGGAGCATAGGGCTTCCACATAGCTTCTCTATCGTACTCTATTTTGGGCCATTTGTTTTATCTCTGCCCAAGTCTTACCACTTTCTTCTATTTCTTTGGATATTGTTCTCCTCCATGACATTCATGGTCTTCCTACTTTCCTTTTTCCCTGTGGGTTCCACTCTAATGCTTGGCGAGCAATTGTGTGTGGTGCCTTTCGAAGTGTGTGTCCTATACACTTCCATTTCTTTTTCTTTATTTGAAGTGAAATTGGTTCTTGTTTCGTGAGAGACCATAGGTCTGTGTTGCTGATTCGCCTAGGCCAGAAAATCTTAACAATGGTTCTTAGGCATTTGTTAACGAAAGTTTGCAGCTTGTTGGTGGTTGACTGCTTTACGAACCAAGTTTCGCTCCCATATAGTAGGACTGATTTCACACAGGAATTGAATATTATAATTTTGGTGCCTCTAGTTAGATGTGGGGATCTCCATACAGACCATAGTCTTCCAAATGCCATTCTTGATTGTTTGAGTCTATTTTCTATGTCTTCTTCTTCTCCTCCATTCGTAATTATTATACTACAGAGGTAGTTGAAGCACGGGACATCTTCAATTATATTGCCATCTATTTGGAGTTGCTGATCATTTGTGGCATTCAAACGTAATGATTTCGTTTTCTTTATGTTTCTTTATGTTTCTTTATGTTCTTTATGTCTTCAGCCCAACTTAATGAAATTCAAATAATTCTGCAAAATACAATCAAACGAAATACAGTCAAATTTGCAAAAAGTACAGGCATATGACACGCTCCCATTTACATAAAAATTTGAATTTATAATTTTGGCTAACTAAATCGTTATTTCAAGGGCAACAAAATTGAAAATAAAGTTTTTCAGATGGTACTTTGGCTTTCAATAAAAAAAATATGACTGTAAGAAATCCCTTTTGTTTTCTTTAATTTTTAGGTTTTTATTCCCATACAATCCGCGATTCATACCACGACCATCTTTCAAAACTTGGTTTGCTCTTTTGTTTTATTTATTCATATTGTCTTTGTCTCTTTTTTTCATACTTTTACTTTCTCTTGTGCTTTTGATTGTTTTTTTTTTTTTTATTGTTAAAAACTGTGGAAAATTTGTTCTTATCCTCTAAGAGAAAAAAAAAAAAATATTTTTTTGTATTAACAACTATATTAGAGATGAAAATTAGAAAAAAATTGTTTTTAGCACATTTTCAAAAAATTTTGTAAAAATGTGCCTATATAGCTTCACTCTGTCCGTCCGTCCGTCCGTGTGTTTACACAAACTTTTACACCGTTTGAAATAGAGTAAAGAAATTTTAACCATGGGTAATTTTTGCAAAAAAAATAATTTCGTAGAAGAATTTTTTTCTGTAGCCCACCTGCTACGGGGCTACAGCCCCCCAAAGTTGGATAAAAACCCTATATTTAAATTGTTATAACAAGAGTTCTGTTAGATATATTTTCAATCTGAAAACAACAAATGATAGCTCGTTTCATAAACTTTATAAATTTTTAAAAGGCAAATGTTTAGGGTTGCCATAGGGTACTAAAATTTAACATTACGCAAAACTCAATTTTTGCCCACACAAATCTTTTGAACGGTTCAAGTTAGGGTATTTTTTTGTCAAGCTCTCTATTTAGGAGCTATAAGGGCTCGAAAATTGAAATTTTGCTATTTTTAAACACCTGTAACTTTTTCAAAATTTTTTTTTAGTGATATACAAAATTCAAAGGTCCAACATTATATTTTAACAAATGTTAAAGTTTTTCTTAAATTTAAAAGCGGTTCCTTAAATTGAAGAAAGTGTCTCTCAGCTTTACCCATTTTTGCTTAGATTGTATAATTCTAAGTAAAATTCCAAATTTTTGTGGAGTTCACAATTTAATTCCTAGAACCTAAAACATGGAGTGGTACGGATGGGGGGGAGGGGTGAGTTAGATGAAGTTAGATCCTTGAGAAACTTGGCAACCTTTTCCATTAAAGGGCTATGACAACTTTAAAATATAAACTTTACTGTTAGCAGTATAATTTTGAAAATGTGCTTTTTTAAAAACCCTTGATTTTTTTTCATCACTTGTTTTTTTAGTATATTTGTTCCATTTCCATTTTGCTTTTTTTTTTGTTTGTTGATTTTGGCAGAAGTCTAGACAAGGAAAAAATATAAAAACTAAAATAGGACAAAAGTATGAAAAAAAAGATTTTTTTTTTGGCAGATGGCTTTTTTTTTTTTTTTGTCCTTTTTTAACGTTTCCTTTGATTTTATACACAAATATTAACTTAAAAAATTATAATGAAAGAGAGAGGATATAAAACGGAAATGGAAATATAATTTGATTATAAAGCACGTATGAATATGTTTTTTTGTAAGATTTAATTTAGGGAAATATGGCAAAAAATATTTGTAAGAAACTAGCAACGTTACCCTGCGTGGCCTGGGAGCGTGGAATTTGTCAAAATTTTAATTTTAATCGATATATATTTATAAATATAAAATCGAAAGTATGTTTGTTTTTTATAGCTTATAGACTCCAAAATTGTTCACCCAATTATCATTAAAATTAATATGTAAAAGTTTTCGGCTACGGGGAGTGTTCTGGGCTTAAAGTTGGAGCAGTTTTCAAACTCCTTTGCGGTAAAATAAAAAAGGTGTAACCGATATCCTGGTAATTTTGTATACGTGTTGCTGTTAGACAATGCAGTTCACTCTATTAATAGACTTGAAATTTGTTAAAATTTGCATTGAAAATTTTTTTATAGAATAACTACTCTACAAAAGTTAAGACTTTTTTAGTACTGACAACCCTAAAGCGGTGTTACCAAATTTTTTTTATAATATAAAAAAGCTGCCCTTTTCCAAAATATTTATACTATAAATGTTAAGGTAAGATTCTGAATTGGAAGAAATTTTAGAGTTGATTACAAAATCAAAAATCCATTAAATATTTAGATTTCGATGCATATAAAAACTTAAGTTTAAGTATGGTGACATGTCAGAAGTCCCATGAAACTTCTAAGTATCAAGAATTCAAATTTTTTTAAAGTATTCAAGTATTATACATATACTTTCATTATTGAAGCCCGATAAAACTGGAATTGAAAATTATACAAGTTTTAATTCAAACTCAATACCTCATATTAATTCTATACCCTTTCAGTCTCAAATATTTTCCTTACATATTTAATGTTTCATTGAATTTGTTTATGATTACAATAACCTTAAAATCATGTTCATTTGCATTTCATACATATATAAGAAGCCTTGATAAGTAAAATCTTGAAAAACATAATTTTCAAATTCAAGAAGTGTCAACTCTTGAATACCCGTATGACCGTAACATAAGCATTATATTATCATCTGCTTAATTACTTTTGGAAAATTTCAAATATTCAGCTTTATTAGATGTATGAGTAATGTTCATATAAAAGAAGGAGTTCTATGACAGTTTCTCAAACCCACTGCGGTAGAACAACCAAATTTTGCAAAAACATTATACTAAACTATTTTTGGGAAAATTTCAGACACCCAGCTTCACTAGGTGTAGAGTAATTCTCATATAAAATAAGAAGTTTTACGGCAGGTACTCGTACCCGTGGACCAATATGGCTGGATTTCAATAGCGATGACGGCTATTGCAAAAAAAAACGAATTTGTGAAAATTTCAAAATCCTAGCTCCTTGATTTTTTGAGTTATCGTGCGGGCGGACGGTCCGTAGCTAAATCGATTTACTTTTCGATTCTGATCCGATCTATACCGTTGAGTCTATATCTACCCCCCTCATTCTCTGCTTCAAAAATCTAATGGAAAACGTATGACTTACAGTCATACGGGTATAAAAATTACCAATTGAACTAAAAATAAATTGAAAAATTTTTTGAAATTTTACATAGCAATGAACATATGTTCTAAGCACGTTTAAAAGTCAATTCTGAACAAAGAATTTTTTAGATGACTAAGTTTTAATGTCATTCAGGATTGTACTTGGAGAAATCAAAATTGAAGAAATACAATTAAGAGCTAAAGTAAGAATTCTTTTTTTAAGTTTTACTATTTTGTAGTCTTTGCTACATGATTATCAAAGTTTTTTTGAAGAAAAAACTAAAGTTTTCATTATAAGCTTTTTTTTTTTATTAAACCCAGACTAGAAGACAATTTCTTCAATTGATTATTTAACTTTCTCCTACTTTAAATTAAATCAAATAAATAAAATTTTAAAAATAGTTTTTTTTTTTGAAGTTATCTTTAGAATTTCAAATACTTTTTCAAATTGGAACTATTAGTTACTTGAGACTCTAATTCATATGTTAAAATGAAGATTACCTCAAGAGAACACGAATTAAAAGTATTAAAATCATAGTTAAATTTAAACTTTTACTATACAAAGTACCATGATTTTTAAGTTTTTTAATTTTTCCTTGAATTTCATTTGGAACGTAAAAAACTAAATTAAATTTGCAAAATAAAGTTTGCTCAAAATTTTATAAGAAAATTGAAGAAAATTTTTAATTTGATTTTAAAAAACTTTTCAAACTTGAGTAAAAATTTTATATAAATTAATCCAAATAATTAAACAACATTTACCTCTACATCTAGGTACTGGACCACTCCATATTCCAGATGGTTCACATTCTAAGCCTGGTGGACCACTTAATTTGAAACCCCATTGACATTTAAATACAGCTCGACCCCAAGCTGATGTATTTAATTCGGTTAAACTTAAATGAGGATCTTCCAAATATAAGGGTGGACATTGTACAGATTGACATGTGGGAGGTGGTGATGACCAGTTACCAGATGCTAAACATGTTGAATTCACTGTACCTTCTATTCTAAAACCGAGTGGACATCTATATAATGCACGTTGCCCTAATTTATTTCCTTCTAGACGTAAATTTAATGGTGGTATTGGTTCTGGTAACGGTGGACATTGTGATGTTGTTACTACTATTGGTATACTGTTAGTTAAACCACGTGGTGATGCACATGTAAATGTTCCAGAATCTTGATTTTGTATATCTTTTATAGTTAGCCGGTATTTTGTTCCTTTTTCTTCTGGTACCGTTGACCAACCTGTAAAATTAAAATTAATCCATTATTGAAACATCAAATAAATAATATTGATTTATATAGGGACTAACCAAAATTGTATTGTTTAAACCATCCAGTCCAAGTCCATTCTGGTGTTCCACGTCTTCTTGGATACATACAATCTAAATGTATTGTACTACCTGGCAATACAGCCAATACACCAGATGGTTCAAATGCTCCAGATCCAGTACCAATTTTAATACGTATTGATGGTGGACTATCATCTGAGAAATTTGTTAATAATGTTGTTGGGACACATGATGGCATTCTTGGTGCCCACAATCCGTTTGAACATAAAACACGTGATTCACCCAACAATTTATATAAACCTAAATCTTTACAGCGTGCTTGTAATGAATGACCATGTGGTAAATCCCAGCCAACATTCTGTTGTTCGTGTACGTTGTATAGAGGAAAAATACAGAAAAAAAAACGGATATCGAAACAGACAAAATATTAAGAAAATAAATTTAAGGCAATGAGTTTATGAAAAGAGAAACTAATAATATTAAAAAATACAAATTTTATTGAGAATGAGAATGGATAGTGCGTTTTTGATTCTTTTATGTTTAAATTTATTTCTTTTAAAATTTTTTAATTAATTTTTTTTTTAACAAATCTATAATCAAAAATAACCTCTAAAAAAACATTCCATAAAAAAACTAAAACCAAAAACATGGTAAAAACCCGAATAAAAGACCAACAAATTCAGGTCAAGGAAATACTAACAAGAAACAAAAACAGAGGCAGAAAAACCATAAGAAAAATTAAATAAAAATATTTATGAAGACTTGAAAGGTCAAAAAAACAAATAAGTGTGAAAGAGAAAAGAATATAAACTCAAAAGAATGAAATATTTTCTATATAGTACTTGAGATGACATAATGACACTAATGACTTTGCATACATACAAACAATCCAACACATACATGAAGGATTCATGAAAAAAGGCCGTACCGTGAAATAACACCCAAGGGTGTTTTTTTTCTCATTGGTAAATAAGAAATAAGACCCCAAGTTGTTACTTCATATTGAATGAAATATTAAACCTCGGGCTGTTATTTCTTATTAGCTTTTATTGTATATCCCTTACATCTCTAAATAAATATTTAGCATAAAATCAGATTAAATAATTATATTATTATATAATTTCTAAAAGTTAGGATTTCAATAAACCTCATAGTCTCTGTATTAAATATTAACTAAGACTTATGGATACAGTCCCGACTTGACAGTGATAATGAAGTGTAGTGCATTTTTATAATAACATATGAACAACTACAGATGAACAACTAAGATATAATTTTATAAAGCAATACGTCATAGTTTTAGCACATTTCCATAACATATGTTCTCCAGTTCCTACGCTTCATTAAAAGAGACTGATCAAAATTTTTTCATCTAAATTCTCCATTCAATAGACAATCAAAATAAAATTTACCACAAACCACGTTTCCCAATATCTTTTCACATCCTTATCCTCAAAGCCAAACTGTATATTTGTATCAAAGATCCCATTCTAAAGTTTTGTTCAAAAAGGGTTGTGGTCTTAGTCTATAGAAATCGCATATTACTAATCGTAATTAAGCACAACTCTAATAGGTGGTTTTCGAAGCTTTATAAAGAATTTTGAAAAATGTGCTTATTAGTTTTACTCTTTCCGTCCATTTGTCCGTCATGAAAAAAACTTTTACACCGTTTGAAATAGAGGGATGAAATTTTTACTCCGGGTAAGTATTGCAAAAAAAAATAAATTCATGGAATAACTTTTTTCTGTATAACCATTATGGTTGGACTACAGAAAGCTACAGCCCCCAAAGTCGAAAAAAGCACTATATTTAAATTGTTATAACAGGAGTTCAATTAGATTTATTTTCAACCTTAAAACGGTAAAAGACAGCTTCTTTTATAAGCTTAAAAATTTTAGAATGGCTATTGTATATAATTGCCATACGGTACTAAAATTTACCGTTATACAAAACTCAATTTTTGCAAAATTTTTACCTGATATATTTTCTGAATTGCTTAAGCTAGAGACTTAAAAGAGATACTTCAAGCTGGAGACATAAAATTTTGATAGAAGTTAGATCGTCAGAAGTTAGTAGGAGTTGGTTAACAAGGTTAGTTGATTTTTTTGCCACGCACCCTGTTTAGGAGTTGTAAGGGGCGAAAACGGAAATTGTGCTATTTTTAAGCACCTGTAACTTAAAGACCCGTCCAAAATTTTGTTTAGTAATATACAAAATTTAAAGCTTCGACATTATATTTTAACATAATAGTTTTTTCTTTTAAATTAAACAGTTTTAACCAGTTTTGCTTGGATAATAAAATCCATCCCATTGAAAGGCTATTTGGACTTAAAAAATAAAAATTTTCTGTTTTATTCCTAAATTCATATGATTTTAAAAATGTGCTTTTTAAAAAACCTTTGTTTTTCTTCTTCATTTATTTAAATAAATAAATATTGTATACATTTTCAAGGTCCAATTTTTAAGGCCGGTTGTGCGATCAAAACTAAATATTATAAATATATATATACAAAAAATAAGGGACAAACAAATTAAATAAAAAAAGGAATAACAATAATATTAAAATCAGCTAAAAGCTTCATAAAATGTTAAATTATTTAAGTGAGTGAAGATGAAAATGAAACAATGATAGTATTAGGTTTAATTTTATTTTCCTTCCTTTTGCCATCCAGAAAAATTTTATAAATTTAATATGATGAAAAATTAAAACATTCTATTTTGTTTTTCAAGGTTAGATACTTTAATATTTCATTAGAATCGGCGGTATTTATTTTTAATTATATACAAAAGAATATTTTTTTATAAAATTATATTTAATCAAATCGTTATAACTTCATTATTAAATTTTTCTAAATCTGAAACTTGCGCATGGCATTGCATCAAAGCAAAAATTAAGAACGTTGGCTAATGATTATAAATTATTAGAAATATGCTCAGCTTATATTTGTTATAGCATTATTAATTTTTAAAAAAACGACCAACTCCCAGGGGTGAGGACTGAAACGGAATAAAAACGAGGAAGATTATAGTTGCCCTTGTCAACTTATAGATACCCGTGCATACCCACTATGATGTATATACAATAAAATAAACCGTTATTTATTTCCCTTATGCTATTATATATATTACAAATAATATAAAAAAGTAAAATAGTTAAAAAAAATTTAACATCATCCCATAATTTTTGCTTACAAAAAAAAAAAAAACCATAAAAAATTTAAAATCCCATAATTTTTGCTTAAAAAAAAAAAAAAAAAAAAAAAAACAAAAAAAAAAATTCCACCCTAAGAGTTGGTCCGAGTTATGCCCAACTTTGTCAAGTAACTTGCCCTTTTACTTTACCTGCCCAATTTTAATTTTAACCTCGTAGCTTCATTAGATTCATAGTTATTGAATTGAAAACTTTGTATGGCAGCTGCCCGAAAATGGGGCCGTAACATTTTGAAACTTCATATAAGTGCTCGATTCATTATATAACTAACCGTTAGTAATTTTCGTCCTCCTAGTATAGTTAATTTTGAAGAAATTCATATTGGTGCAAAAAAGTTGTATGGCAGCTCCCCGAAGCCTTGGTCCGATTTTAACCAAAAACAATAAGGAACCTAGAAATTGTCTAAAAATGACTTTGTGTGAATTTCAAAACTCTAGCCTTTTTAGTTTTTTAAGTTATCGTGCTGACACATGGACGGACGGACGAACGGACAGAAACAGATAGCTAGATCGATTTACTTTTCGATGCTGATCCGATACGTGCCCTTGATACTATATCTAGCTCGTCTAGATCGATGCGTTACAATTTTAATATACCCGATGTCATGTATGTATGCACTATTGCAATTTTTTGAAAACCAAAAATATAAATAGTCCAACTTCCTTGGAGTACGGTAGTCGAACGAACATATTAACGGATAAAATTTTTAAAAGTCCTTTTTTGAAACTTGTCCCAACAAATAGCCTTCAAAAATTATTATCCTCCTTTTTTAAGAATTTGTTTATAATTATTTTCTATTTTTTATTGTCTGCCACAGAATCGTGGACTAGGATTGTTTTTATCAAGTAGCCCAGACCTCTGGCTCCCAAGATTCAAAGACCAGAACTTTATTTTAAAATTTTCAGACAACAACTTAATTTATTATTTAATTTGTATTCCTTCTTCGGAGAAAAATGTTTTTTCGTTTACTCCGGAACAAATGTTTACTTCGGACGGGACAAAATGGGACAAAAAAGAACGATTAAGTTTTACTCCAATACCGTTTCGTTCTCAACCCTAATAAAGAATTCTTGCTTATTATGACAAGTGAGGAGCCTAAAAAAATGAGAAGAAAAATATAGATTAACGATAGTGCCTCGGGAAATTAACAAAAGTCTAAGACTGAAATTAGCTTCTAAGCCCTTAAACTTATATTTTGTAATAATTTTAATAATAATTATTTTTTTTTGAAAAGGAAATGTTTTTAACTACATTAAATATTTAAAAACAATTTTTTTTTTTAATTCTTTTCCAAAAACAATTGGATAGCGCCTATATTAAAAAGCACTAGAAACCTTGGTATTATAATAAATCTGTCTTTCTATGTTTACATTCAAATTTTCCATTTTATTGTTGGATTTTTTGCTTTTATTATTTTATGCTTATTTTTCCTGATTGGCTTTCTTGTAATTTTTATACCCGTATGAATATATAGGCAAAGGGTATAATAAATTTGCCATTACGTTTGTGACGCAGAGAAGGAGGGGGGGTAGATATAGACTCAAGTGTATGGATCGGATCAGAATCGAAAAACAAATCGATTTAGCTATGTATGTCCGTCCGTCCGTCCGTCCGTCTGTCCGTCCGTCCGTCCGTCCGTCTGTCCGTCCGTCCGTCCGTCCGCACGATAACTCAAAAACTAAAGGAGCTAGGATCTTGAAATTTTCGCAAATTATTTTTTTTCCAATAGCCGTCATCGCTATTTAAATCCAGCCATTTTGGTTCATGGGTTCGGGTAGCTGCCATACAACTTCTTTTTTTATATGAGTATTACTCTGTACCTATTACAGCTACGTGACTGAAATTTTGCTGAAAGTAGTTTAGTTTTATGGCCAAAGTTTCTGCAAAATTTGGTTGGTCTACTGCAATGGGTTCGAGTAGCTGCCATACAACTTCTTATTTTATATGAGCATTACTCTCCACCTAATAAAGCTGTATGTTTGAAATTTTTCCAAAAGTAATTAACCAGATGATATAATGTATATGTTACGGTCATACGGGTATCCCAGAGTTGACACAGTCTACTCTACTACACTCTTCCTCGTTTTAACATAAAATTCTTTTAACACATTGTACCAATTTATAATGGTGTATAAAGCTTCTTTTAAGTTTCTTTTTATTTTGTTTGTGTTGATGTTGTTGTAGCTGTTTTTGTGTTATAAAATCTATTTCGGAAGACAGACAGCTTCTTATCCGGGTATAATCATTTAAATAAAAGAAAAACAAAATAAAAATACAATAAATAAAAATTAAAAAAAATAAACAAAAACATTCCCGTCTGATCCTGAATTGAGATCTGTACTTAATGTGAATTACTGTCAAGGGAACAGTTTTAGGAATTTAACTTGTCAAATCTATGTAAAAAATAAAAACAAAATGGCAACACCAACTTTTAGCTCCTAAACACAATATTTATTTTTTTTTTGTTTTTTGATTAAATTTCTTCCATTTCACTGTTGGAACCATACTTTTTCCTCTTGATTTCTTTTCAACGCGATTATTTGTAATATAACGTAACAAAATTAAAAAAATGGTATAGTGGGTATGTTTGGTTTTTTTTTTTTTTTTTTTTTTAATTTTAGACAAACTTTGATTACAGAATTTTTTTTATTATTGTTGTTTTTGTTATTTTTAAGTCCGTCAATTTTATTTTAACGAAATTTTCCAAGTGTTGGTGGTGGTATCGTTTGAAATATGGCATTTTTAGACTTTGAATGGCGTTGGGAATTTCATTTTAACATAAAATATTATTTCAAGAATCCTCCAAACACTTGCTGTCATTTGTTTTGTTATGTTATTGTACCATTGTTTACTCCCTATCTGTTTATACGTATACACGTTCGGTCGGTGAAACTTAACTTCAATCTGTAAAGAATTAGCTGGATATTGTTTCACTTTGCTTATTTTTCTTCATGTTATTTTAATTGTCTTGACAGGATTTAAAATTATATTGAATGAATAAAGTTGTGAGAAAGGAACGACCTTCGTCAACTTGAAGTTTAACAAAAATTCAAAAAAAAAAAAAACAAAACAAACAATATTTATATTAAAAAATTTTCCACCAAATCTAATGACTCTCTTGTTGCAGCAGTGAATTGGAATGAAAAGGAAGAAGAAGTAGAAAAGAAATGATAAAAGATTCTTTATTTTTTGGTTACTTTCTCTCATTCTTTTGTTGTTCTTTTGTCACTTTTCTTGGTTCATTTCTTTGTTTTAATTGTTTTTATATTTTCGTTCTTAACTTTCCATTTAATTCTGACGGGACTTTTTGAATTTTACAACGTATGACTTTAATTTGAATGTATAAAAAAAAAGTTTCATTTTCTCTTTTGGGTTTTAATTTTTTGTTTGTGCTTTGGAAAGCATAAAATTTTATTTTTGAATTTCTTTTTAACTTTGTTTCTTTTTTAGGATTTATGTTTTAACGAATATTATCCCTATGTTATTCAATAAATGAAAAAAGGCAGGTTAAAATGAATGAATAAATGACTATGATATATTTATGAAATTAAAAAGCAAAAAAAAACAGAGACAAATAAGCCTGTAAACCTCTAAGGCACAATGAGCTGAGACTATTTATATATTTAAGCAAAACTGTGAATTATAAAATGTTGAATGCTGTTTGTTTTTTAAATGGCAACAAAAAAAAAAAAACTAGAACAGTGCGACAAACTCAAAAAAATTAAATGCAAAAAGAATAAAATAATATTTAAAAACGAAATATATATAAATGATATATTTTTTCTGTAACAACAAACTATGATTTTCTTTTTATGGTTTAAATTAACCTTAAATATTTCATTTAATTTATTAATTAAATGTTGAAATTAAATTTTTTTTAAAATTTTTCATGTATTGGCATTTGTAGGTATTAGTAGGAAATAGTAGGAAATTGTAGGAAATGGTAGGAAATTGTAGGAAATAGTAGGAATTGAATTAAAATGATATGCGTTTAAATATGGCATTGTATCATTAAGTATTAACATAGCTTATGTTCAATTTTATCTGACCAATGGTGTAGTGATAAAGGTGCTGCCTTTCATGTGGAAACTCAGGGGTTCAAACTCCGATCAGATGGTATATAATAAAAAAAAATATTGTAAAATTGTATAATTATATCGTAACATAAAATAAGATTATAATAATTAACGGATTAGATAATATAACGATTAAAGAAACTAAAGCGGAGTCTAAATAGACTCGGTGAGAATTCCCTTTACTTCAGAACAGTAGAAATGAAAAAAAAAAAAGTTTAATTTTACATTTTTGACACAAAAATACTAAATTTAAGCTCTACACTAATATAATATTTTTTAAATAATTTATTTAAATTTTTTTTTTTCCTTTAAATTGTGCTAGGAAGGCAATAAGGAGAGTTATTAAATATGTCAGAACAAAAAAAAAAAGTTGACAATAATAATGAAATAAAAGATAAAAAAAAAAAACTAGGGTTACATACTTTCATTTTAAAAAAATATGGTATGGTTTAGCGCTATATATTGCATTTTAACTTTGCAAAATTACATTCCTAATAATCAAATAATTTTGAATGTATGTAGCTTGCTAGTTTTCTATTTAAAAGCCGACTATAAAAAGCTTATTATTAGTTTAATTTTTTTTTTTTTTTTTATTTTAGGCGTTACTAAATTCAGCTATAAAATTTTTATGTTAACGAATTTGGCAAAAACTTTAAAACTATAAATAAAGTAAAAATAATGTAAAAATAATGATGTAAAAATAATTAAAATGATCAAATAAATAAAAAAAAAATCAAAAACTAGTATAATATATTAAACAAAAACTTAATTAAAAATAAAATTAATATAACAAAATTAAAAAAAAAAATTTTCTAATAATTTCATATATATTATTTTTTCAGCTGAATTTCTAATTTTCAATTTTGTTTTTTTTGTCTAAATTAATAATAATAGCTCACAATTGGCATAACGCTGGCCTGTATTTTTTTTCTCGTGAATTTTCTCTTGTATGGAACCCATAGTGTGTATAGGGAAACAATAGAATTAAAAGTTTTTTTTTTGATTGAAATCATAATAAATTGAATAATAAATTTAAAATTCTTAATTTTAAAAAAATTTTAAATTTTTTAAATGTATTTACAATTAATCTATATTATATATAAATATATATGTATACCATATATTTATATACATATATATATATATATATATTAGTAATATATTTTAGAAAATATAATAAGAAAAAATAATAAAAACAGTAAATATATATATATATATATATATTTTAAAAGAATAATATTAAAATTGTTAATTATGCTTACCACTGATATATTACGATAACTGAGTAATAGATGGGGTGGTATACGATTTACGTGACAACTCTTATATAATGGTTGAAATCGAATATTTCCATGTTCATCTAGAAATTTTTAAATTTTATTTAAAAAGCATATTTAATTTTTATATGTTTTATATGTATACATATATATATATATATATATATATATAATTTAATTGATATTTTGTCCTTGGAAATTTAAAATCATTAAAATCTATGCAAAGGAAATAAATTAAAAATGAGATTAAATAATATGAAATTACTTCAGCTATAAATTATATTATATATACATACATACATATTACATACGTATTTAAATATATAATTACTGAATCATTTTTTTTAAAAAAAAAAAATTGTGAATATAAAATTTTGCAAATGATTTTGTGTTTTTAAGTGTTTTTTCATGCATTATATCTAATAATAAGCAATGATTAATGTAGGCCAGATATTTGTTGGAAAAATATTTTTTTCATATTATGAAACACTCTGTAATTCAAGTCTTATTAAAAATAAATTTATTAAAAATGTATTGGTACTGTTATACTGTAATTTGTTTACACATGTGTTGTTGGTGTTCAGCAGTTCAGCACTCTTATACTTTTATACTGTACATAGAATTCAGTTAGTTAGTTAATAAAGAATGACATATGAATGCAGTTGTCTTCTTATTTCAATCAATAAATAAATAAATACTGAGTAATAACAAGTTTATAACGTACTTTTAATAATTAAACTTTGTACAGTCCCACAGCATAATGGTATAGCTTACCGACCTTTTATACCCTACAGAATAGGTAAAAGGGTATATTCACTTTGGTATGGTGTTTGTAACCACCTAAAGGAAGCGAGCTAGATATGGAAAAGTATATATATTTGTGATCAACGTGACCTCCTGATGTTCAAAGGTACTTGCTGCATTTATGTAAAATTTATTTTTATATTTAAATGAATTATATGAAAAGTACTAAGTTTGTAATTGTATTTTAGAAATACATTTATTGCATATTTTGCGTTTATAAGCTTTTATATTAGGTATATAAACTTATTAATTTTGAAAAATTTGGATTATTAAATTTATTATGCTTTGATTAGCATTTTATAACAAAATTTAATAATTAGAATTTTTTAATTTTTTAATTGAATTGGAATAAATATATTTTCATTTATTTCAAGTTTTTTTGTTTTTTAATATTTTTAAATAGATAAATTAGTAAGAATTTGTAATATTTTTTAATAGATACTGTAATTAGAAAATGTTTTTAGTATTATAAAGTTAATTTGGTTAGCTATGTCTTACGATCAAATTAATAACAGCTTTTATGGTGTTAAAATGACTTATGGATATCTCATTAAATTAGAACCAAATAGGTGTAGGGTATTTCTAAGTCGGCTGACTTGATTTAAAAAATATTTGAGTAATTAAGTAATCAGTCTTTTTTTTTAATTAATGATTATTAAGTCTTGAGATAAATTGTCTAATTCTCATATTGAATTCCGCAATTCCTAAATACTTCTTTTGGTACGAAACTCCTAAATAACTCCTAATTCACATAACTGCTAGATATGGAGTTGCGTATATTTAAAAATTTTTATCACTTTTATTTAATTAAGAATTTATATAAAATTTTTTAAAATTTCTTTTTTACAGTTATATTTTATTGTAGAAAGTCAGACAAACTGGTAATAAATATTTTTCTTGTTCTTCTTTAGGTTTTTTTGTAATAACACAGGTTGTAAAAATTCTGTTATATTTTTTTTTTTTTTGGTTTTAATTTTTGTACAAATTAGTAAAACAATTTTTTTTATGATTAATTAAAATTCATATAAAAAAAAAAAAAAAATAATTGTGTATGTATTGTGTACGTTGTACGTTGAAAATTCAATTTAAAAAATTGCATCCGATTTAATTGGAGCATGTTGGGAGTTTTTAATTTTTTTTATATTTTTCAGTTATAATTAAAAAAAAAAAAAAATATTGTAATTGAGAAGTAAATATTTAAAAAAAAAAAAACTACATACATATTAAATAAAGAGGTATTTTTCGCATTTATTTTCTTCTTTAATTATTTTTTAGTTTACATATCGTAATCGTTTAAAATTTAAGAATAACATTTACGTACTTTTGAACAAGTTAAATTGAAGTTTAAAAATTTGAATAGTATAGAAATGTTATAAATTAAAATAGGTGTACGCGTAATGAATAAAATACTAAGCCTTTAATAGAATGTCTAAATTTATTAACTCAGCCTAATAGTATGCAATCAATTTAATTAAGATTTATTTATATCGTGCACCATTGTGGTACAATCAAACTTAATGGAAGCATTAAGAATATTCGGAAGAAAGTATATAAGAGTTTGTACTAAAATAAAAAAAGAAACCCAGTATTGGACTACAAGAATTTATTTTCTAATAAACTCTTGTTAAAAATCAAAAATTGATTACAAATCTTTATAATAAAGCAAAAAATGTTTCAGAGAATGGTTTAACATCACATATAATTTAATACAACGAGTAGATCAAAATCATTTTCCCTTATTATATGCTAATAACTGACTTAATATAACCTGGACTTTAGAAACGCGGAAAATTTGACATACAACATGTTCATACCGGATAATAGATAAATTATTATTTAAAATATTATTGCTCGATTTTTAATGCAAGTATTTTAAGTTAGACCAAGTAAGTTTAAGAATTAAAGGGTTAATTCTTGTTTTCTAAATATCATATTTAAATCGAGTTATTATTTTAATTTCGATCTTAGTAGTAATAATAAATAAAATTGGTATAGGTAAATTATTTTGATTCAAAAACTTCTATTCCCACAAATTTTTTAAACTTTTTGATTAAGGTTTTCTTATACTCCTCTAAAATAGACTGATTTTATTGAATTATAAAAAAAACCCATTTTTGATTTATTACATGTTTTTCAAAAAAACTTTTAGGAAATTAAATTTTGTTTATTTAAATTTAACATTTTCGGAAAAAAAAAATATTCATATTTTATTTTATTTTTTTTTTCAAAATAGTTACTCACCTTCTTCATTTGTAGCACATAATGGTCCGACCCATTTTCCTTTAACACAACGTAATTTACATAATCTTCTATCACCTAATGGACCTACTTCACCAGGGAAACGAATTTCAGATACCTCTTGAAAACGTGACTCTTCATCACTTTCTTCCTCTTCTTCCTCCTCTTCTTCCTCTTCTTCTTCTGGTGCATATGGTCCATAATTACCTTCACCCTCTCCTTCATGACCTTTATCTAAAGTTAAATAAAAATAAAACACAATGTATTAAAATTTAAAAGTTAACAAATTGAAAAGCAAATTTTTTTAGTTATAAAAATACAAAAAAAAACCCAAAAAATAACAATTTATTTATTCGATCAAAACCATAAAAAATTTCATTTAAAATAAAAAATAAAATTAAAATCAATTTGATAGAAAATGGAAAATCAAGTTAAAAAATAAAAATAAAATTTTATTTTAGAAAATTGAAAAATAAATAAGAAAAAAAAGTTTTCGTATTAAGTATACAGTATAAGTATGTACATGTATATGTGAAATGTCTAAAATACAAAATTTGGATACAATTATGCTTTTCCCTAAATTTATCAATCAATTTGTCATTTGATCGGATTTTTTCATTTTTTAGCACATTTTCAAAAAAATTTAAAAAAAAGATGCTCATTTATTTAATTTTGTTCATTCAGCTGTCCGTCCGTTTGTCTGTTTACAAAAACTTTTTTACACCGTTTAACTAGAGAGAAGAAATTTTAACTACTGGTAAGTATTGCAAAAAAAATAATTTCATGAAAGAACTTTTTTCTCTAGTCCACCCATTATGGTGCTACAGCCCCCAAAGTCGGAAAAAGAACTATATTGAAATTGTTATAACAAGAATTCTATTAGGTTTATTTTTCAACCTTAAAACGCTAAAGACAGCTGCATTTGTAAGCTTTAAAAATTTAGGTTTGTCATTCGGAAAATAGGTGTGTCATTCGGTACTAAAATTTAACGTTGTGCGAAACTCAATTTTTGCAAAATCTGAACCACTCAAGCTAGTGATTTGAAATTTTGCGAGAAGTTACATTTTTTGTTTTTATAAATCAATAACTTAGGCACTAGTGTATATATTTTCAATATTATATGTTAACACATTTAGTTAACAGGTTTTCTGATTACATTGGAATAATATTTTAAGCATTGATTTTACTATTATTCATAATTCATAATTTATATAGTTCATAATTTATATAGTTATATAGTTTTTGCCCTAAACTCAGTATGAAACACTATATAATTTTTAAAATGTGCTTTTTTAAAAATCCTTGTTTTTTGTCATCACCTGTTTTTATTTTAATTTTCATCAAGAGAAAAAATCGAATAAATTTACTAAATTTTGGAGAATCAAATAAAAAATTCAAACAATCAGAAACTAAACAAATATATATATATATATGTATATATAAAAAACTCTCCAAAAATTATTTTATTTAATTCTGGAAGATTACAAATGAGAAAAAAGGTAAAAACCCAAATACATAAACTTCAGACTAATTTTTCTGATTTATGCATGCATGAATATCGAAAAAAAAATCGATTAAATTCGAATGATAAAAAACATTTAGAGTTATAATACAAGTAAGGTGACCATTATGTTGAAAAATTATTTAGTGGTGTATTATAAAATAGATCAGAGTTATAAAGGTCAGATCCAAAAAACAGTTTTGTGAGCACAGTAACGGTTATTCCACAAAATTAGAAGAAAAATTTTTTATAAGTCCATCTACGTTCAAATATTTGTACCAGAGCACTGCAGGAATGTATTCAAAATTAAATCGAGAAATTTTATAAAATGAGAATGTTGTATACTATATCTAACTTTATTAATGAATTATATATTCGCATTCAATGATTTGTTGAGTTCTGAACAAATACATAATCCAATAATATTTATATCTTATTTTATAATATAATGAAGATCACTAAAATTCCAACGTAACAAATTATATTGCACACCACTTAAGATGTAAATAAACTTTTGAGTAGATTTTCTTTAATGTTTTTGCTATTTTAGGTACATTATAACACTACAGGTACATTATAACAAAATTTAGATCAATTCTAATAACACGAATATAATATGACCATAATTTCGAAGCTAAAACCGGGGGACATTTATTTAAATGACATTATTTTCTATACTTAAGGTAAAAAAAAATTTTATTTTATATATTTTATAATCTGAAAACCAAAAAATAAAAAATTGTATAAACCAAAAAGTTATTAAAATTTTAAACCCCATGGTGGCTTTTGGTCCATCCTGTATAATATCAGTACCTTAAAAATCTTGCGTGTACAGTAAAAGTCAGTTTCTCAACATCCGAAAATGCTACATTTTAAATGCATATATACCTATCATACAGATTATAAAATAATTTAAATATTTGTAAAAATATTAAATGTACAAAAAACAATTTGAAATTCAGATTCTGATTTTATGTGCTAAATATCAACGAAAACTTCAAATCTCATAAATTAATCGGAAAACAATCGAATAAACCAATCAAAAAAAGAAATTTCATAGCTAAAAAAAACTACAATTTTCTCAAATTCAAATTTTTTAAATGTATTCTCAATTTGTTTTTTATTTTGAGTTTTTCAGATTTTTGAATCAATATACAAAAAAAAAAAAACCAAATTTATGGTAAATTTTAAATCATATTTTACGTTTCAGGATAAACGGACCAAAACATTTTACACTGTAATCCATTCAAAAAATTTATTCAATCGTTTCAATTCAATTCAATCTATTGTTCAATTTTCAATCTTTGTTCGAAATCAATAAATTTTATAAAATTTAGAAGCCTGAAAATATTTTTAACTACGATTAATAAGAAAAAAACTACTAAAAACATACGAGTATATCGAGAATACTTTGATCTAAATAATGTATGAAGAATTCTTTGCATGTCAGTGAAAATTTTAAAGTTTTCATTATGTTACACACATACCAGTTGGTGTTAAAATGAAAAGTATATATATGTAGTAGTTTATTGCAAAGTCTATTGCCTGTAGCATGTTTCATAAAAATATTTTAAAATCATTTAGCAAAAATGACAGATCCCTCATATTTTCTCTAAGTGTCATATTCAGCCAAGTAAATAATTGTAAGATATTAAAATATTAAATTATCAGAGATCAAATACGGTTTAAGTGGTAGAAGTATGGTTAAATTGGTCATTTCATCAAAAATTAAAATTATTTAAAAAATAAATTAAAAAAAAACAAACTACTGTACGACAACTTTTGCAGAACACTGTATTGAAAATTTAAAAATTATGCAATAATAAAAATCATAATATTTTCATTCAAAATGATCCCAAAAAAAAAATCATCAATATCTTTCAGGCCAACAAATGTCTCTGCCTTGATTTTTTCGAATTATTGAAGTAATTTTTGTATAATCCACAATATAATAGAAATTCATTCAGAAATGAGTTTAATTTTTAATGAATATGTGTGTTGCATTGAAAACCAAACTGAAGTTCATTTATCGTTTCAATTCAATTCCCTTATTTTTGATTTATAAGTTTTAAATTTTCGTTTCAATTTTTAGTCAACAAATGCAAATTTAATTGATTCGTTTAGCCTTAAGCGGTTTCACCTGGTTTACAGAGCGAGAAAAAATAAGCAAATTCTCCTAGTAGATTTTATCTTTTATTTTTAATTTTATAAAATTAATAAAGTAAGCCCTGAAGCTTAAAATATAATTGAAATTTTTATTTTAGCAAAATTGAATATTTTACAAAATATTTATTAATGATAGTTATTATTATTTTAATGATGACTTGTAACGAATGAAACGAGAGTTATTTCAAATAAAAATTCATTTTTTGTTTTTTTTTTTTTTTTACACGCTAGTCAAACTCTAGGAAAACAAATTCCTTTATACATAACTAAAAAATAGATATGTAAGCTTGGCTATAGGGCTAAGGAGTTCGAAGGAAAATAGGATAGAAGAGGAGAGTTGGATGCTAGATTAGAAGTTCTTTTTAAAACGTTGCAAATTGTATAAAGGTCTATTCCTATCAGAGGGAACACATTGGATGCAAACATGTTCCATATTTTAGCATTTCTCACAATAAATGAGTTTCCACAACCAGTTTTGAGCCACCTAGGGATTTCCACTGTGTAGAAGTGAGCACTTGAGGCCTCCCTGGTGTTGCGTTGAAATTGTTTAAAGGGAGGCATTATTGATTTTAATTCAATAGAGCAAGTGTCAATACCTACAAGATATCTATAAAAGAAAGTTAAAGCTCCAATATTACGACGAGTGCTAAGAAGATTGAAAGTAACCTGAACGGAAGGGTCGCCAATTAGGCGTAAGGCGCGATTTTGAATTTTGTCCAGGTAACTTAGGAAGTTTGGGGAGCGCCAGCCCAAATGTGAGAGTTATACTCCATCTTAGGTTGAATGTAGGCTTTATAGATATTGGACAGATCTGTGGGAGAAAAATATGCTTTACAACGAGTGAGAAAACCCAAACATTTGGCAGCGTTATTAGCTACATCAAAAATATGTTCATTCCATAACATTTTTTGGTTAAGCTGCATACCTAGGATGTTTAAACTTTCAGACCGCTGTATGATTTCTCCCTGGAATCTCAGAATATGGGTTATTTGATCTCTTTTGCAAGAGATGCGACATCTTTAAGTTTTGGAAGTGTTTAACTCAACTCGGTTAGCCTTACCCCAATTAGATATTTTTGCTAGATCATGATTGACTGAGCTAGCTTTTTATTATTATTTATTATTTTTATTATTAATAATTTATTTTATAGAAATTTTAATCAAACAGGTATTGAGAAAAGCCTAGCATTATTAAAATTTATTTAAAGTTTATTTAGTTGTTTATTAAAACAACACATTTCCAAAATTAAACAAGATATAATAAATTTTGGGTACAGAGTAAATATTGATCCCAAGTCCCCATAAAGTCCAGTTTCTATATAAAATCGGCAATAAAATTGTGATTTGCATTAACATTTTGACATTTTTAAGAATTATATTGTATAGGCAAACATTCTAAAAAATCATGAGACTTTTTCTTCAAATTTAAGAATTACATAAAGCTCTTTCTTTGTATATTAATTCAAAAAAACTTGAAAAGGCGTCTATTTCACCAAATTTACAATTCTACAACTGTTATAAATATTTACAAAATCTTTGTGCAAATTGTTGGATTGTAAGATTCGTCAAACATCTGATCAAAAACCCAAAAATTTATGGTAGATCTTTTGCATTTAATAGTGTTTTAATATAAAAGTAAATGGCTGGATTAAGACTATCTGTAAGAAGAACTGTCAACATTTCAGAAATTTACTTTTACACTAAACACATTTAAATGCAAACTTTTATACTAAAACACATTTAAATGCAAAAGATCTATCATCAATTTTTGGTTAATGAATATTTTCAACATTTTAAGCTTAAAAGTTTTCAAACATTAAAAGAACTGTTTCTTATACCAGCAATTTACTTCACAAACAAAATAATATAAAGTGAAATGAAATATGTCTTAAGATTGTAGCTCATTTCAAATATTCTGACAATTCTTTTAACACAAAAACCAAATACAAATAAAACAAAAAAAAAATATAGACAGTTTTTTTTTGAAGTCAGAGTCATGATAATCATGAACCTAATAAAGAATACTTTTTATAGTACAATTTTTCATTTCTCCCATACACATTTCGATTTAATGCTTTAATTGTATTAGTTTTGTTCGATGAATTCACAATGAATTTTAAATTTTTATATTCACAGTGAATTTAAAAATACATTTGAACAAAATTGATTACAAAGTTTTAGATATATATTATACTATTTTTTTTTTCCAAAACCTAGTAAGTTTTTATTTAATAAAGAAAAACTTTGAAACTTTGTAATTTATATATATATATATAGAGATGTAGATAGATATTTTCAAAGTTTTTAAAAATTTATATAACCACAAAAGTTATGCTTTTGTTTTCAAATATTTTTCGTTTAAATAAACAGTAACTCTTAGAACCTATAATGATTTCTTTCAGTTACTACACACAATGAGTTTTACAAAAAATAAGAATAAGAATAGTATGCAAAATAATTCATTAAAACTTTGAAAATAAGTTTTTTTTTTGTTCTGTGGTGTATTCAAAACATTTTGAAAAAAAAAATAAACAATTATTTTGTTTTTCCTTATATAATGCCACAAAAAACACTAATTATAATTCGCAAAAACCACATTACATACCCAACAACAACAACAACATTAACTTGTGTATATTAAATTGTATACTAAAAAAAATAACTAAATTTTGTGAAACATAAAAAAAAAAACGTAATTAAAGTGAAGAATTTTTGCAGTATCACTATGTTAATTCTAAACCACAAACCACAAATATTATCATTTAGCATATATTTATACTCTACCTATTTGCTACCTACAAGTGGTATTATCTACCTCTACTCTGTATGCATAAAATTGAAATAATAACAAAAAAAAAAAATAAAATTAAGTTCACTATAAATGCTAAGTCAAAATATTTCTCATAATGTTTAAAAAAATAAAAGAAACAATTTATTTTCTTTAGTCTCTGATAATAACTTTGTCCTTCTTTATACTGCTGCTCCTCCTCCTCCTCCCCACCTCTCACCTAAATTCATTCTTTTACATTTTCTTTTCATTATTTTGCATTCAATACACATAAAAGAAATTCCATATCATCGAATCTATTCTTTTCTTTTTGAATAGCATGCCATTGTTTCATTACACAAAGTATAAAATTGACTTTAATTTTAGATAAAACTTGAAAAAAAAAAAGCAAAATTAAAACAATAAAAAATCAGACAAGGTTAATAAGAAAAATCATAAAAACAAAAACAAAAAAAAAAAATATCCTTCAGTTAAATATCCTTGTGATAAAAAAAAAAAACAAAAACAAAATATCCTTAAAAAAGTTATTTACTAAATAAAAAAATAAATGAAATTTAAAACGTCAAATATAAAACAAAAAATATAAAAAAAATAAAAATCTCTCGAGATAAATCACATTCTCTAGCCGGACCATTTACAGATCAACAATTTATCTGTAGGATACAAAATAAAAGCAATAAAAGAAGCAACACAATGTGCCACCCTTGTGAATAGCAACATAATAAATACACAAAAAAAAAAACAAAAATAAAAAATATTTTCAGTTTAATAATAAGAAAATTACCCATAAGTGAATTGTAAGAACAAAAAAACAACAACAAAAATGAAAGAGGCAAAAGATTGAAAAATGAATTAATACAACGTACAGTTTACCATTTTACAAAAGATTGTATCAGATAAAAAATTGTATATGTATACCTTTTTATTTAAAAAAAATTAATAGAAAAACGAGGAAGAGTGTGGTACAGTAGACTGTGTCAACTCTGGGATACCCGTATGACCGTTTTATAAACATTAATTACTTTTGGCAAAATTTCAAACATAAAGCTTTATTAGGTGTAGTGTAATCCTCATATAAAAGAAGGAGTTGTATGGCAGCTACTCGAACCCTCTGCAGTAGACCAACCAAATTTTGAAATAACTTTGGCCATTTCACTATGTCATGTTTATATCAACTATTTTTGGCAAAATTTCAGACAACCAGCTTCATTAGGTGCAGTGTAATGCTCATATAAAAGAAGGAGTTGTATGGCACAGACGGACGGACGGACATACTTAGCTAAATCGATCCACACACTTACTCAATTACCAAATTAGGTTTACAGTTATCGGATTCAGAATTTTATATGACAGCTTTCCAAAAATGGGGTTTTAATATTTCAAAACCTTGCAAAATTTATTTTTATGACATACGGATTGTAATTTTCAAGCTTAATTTTTTTAGAAACATAAGTGCACTGATCCTAAAAATCTCTATAGCAGCTATACTTTGTCTTGGGAAATCTCTAAATTTGAGAACGAGCTTGCTAAATTACTTTATTTGTAACTTTTCGAAAATGAGGCCTATTTTAAAACTTCATAGAAGGGCTTAGCTTATTATATAACTTAACCTGTGTAATTCTAGCCTCCTAGTTTTTTTATTTTATTTCATATTCATCCAGATATTTTATAGCATTTTATTTATCCGAAGGCTTCATTCAATTTTAACCAAAAACAAATAGGGAACCTACAAATTGTCTAAAAATCAATTTATTTGAATTTCCAGATTCCAAATTTATTCCTTCATATATATAGATCGATTTACTTTTCGATGATAATGCGATCCATACACTTGAGTTAACATCTAGCATATCTAAATCGATGTGTTACAACCTGAGGAGCAATATTAATATACCGGTGACCATTTATTCGCACGGCTATAAAAAATTACAAAAACCGCAGTAATATAAAAAAAAAAAAAACTAAAATAATAATATAGCAAGATAGAGGCTCATATTTTTTTTTGGATTTCTGTGAAGCTGACAAAAATAAAATTACTGATAAATTTAGTCCAGACTAACTTACATGAATGACACTTATTTTGATTTATAAAATGAATAAAAAAAAACTTTGTTTTCCACTTCTCAACTTTTATCATTAATTTGGTACAAATTTTTCCAACAAGACAAAATTATTGTCATTCATCACTTGAATGAACCGTTATAAGAAGTTTTATATAAGTACATACATAATAAATATATATAGAAAAAAAATAACAGTTTTTCTTCTTACAAAATCTAATGATGTCTAAATAACAAAATGAAAAATTTCAACATAGGGGACAGAAAAGAAAAATGGAGAGACCCAAAAGATAAAAAAAAGGAGACCCAAAAAAATAAATTACCCTCAATTTGCCGTTTTCCTGTCAAATGACATACTAAATGACAATTCTAAGATTACCGCATTACTTTATAATAATGAATGATAATGTATATGACAACACAAATACATATATAAACATATACATTAATTAATATTAAAATAATTGTTAAGTAAAATAAGCAGAAAATTGAATTTGATTAAATCAGATCAAATCAAAATTATAGTTTAATTATGTTTTGGCCAAATATATAGTTTAATTATGTTGGTTAAAGTAATTAAATAAAAGTGTATCATTTAACTTTTATTTTTAATATTTCATTAATAAATTTACTGTTTTTACGGATCATAGGTAGGTTAATAAGTTGCTTATTGGATTTCGTACCGAAATTGACACTATAAAATGCTTGAAGGTGTGACCCCAAAACTACTCATACTTAAAATTAATTGAAATCTGACATTAGAAAATAAACTTTTATAAATTAAACCTTTTTATCACAATTATGCAAATTATATCACTTAAAATGGATTTAGATCATTTTACTAACCTTTTAAGCAAAATGAGCGTATCCAACAACGTTGAAATACTGCTCCAAATGTTAAACAAATGGGAAACAATACAACTTTACACAACGAAAGTAACAACAAAGTTTCAACGCAGCCTTACGCAAAAATTACTGAATTTTTAACTTTTGTGCTACTTTGACACCAAATTGTTTTTGTTTTTTATTATTTATCTTAAAATTAGAGAATATAAAATTATAAAGATTAAATAATTAAAATTATTTTATTTGTCACATAAAATAATAATATTATAAAAACTTAGATAAAATTATATTTTTACTTTAAAAAGGTAAAAAAAAAGGATTGTGTTTATTTACTTAATTTAGCTACGATTTTTGACATTTTGCAACTTCGATGATGCGTCAAGTTCAAGGGAACGCTTATTGTGCCTATTGCATAAAATATATCCACAATTTTTAAGCCATATTCAAATCCCAAAAATTTCTATAATAGGATTAACAATTAATAAATCCCTGTAATAACTTTCAAATAAATCAATTATATTTAATAAAATTTTATAAATTTCAATTGAAAAAAATTAATTGTTTTTTTGTCATAAAGTAAAAGACAATTTTCTTGTTTAAAAGTTTCTTCCCTGTATAATTGCAATTCAAATTGAACTAAACCTATATTCTGAATTTATATAATAATAAATTTTAAAAAATAAAAAATATATAAAATTGCAAATTTAATTCTCAAAAGTTAAATGATAAAAAAAACATTTTGATTCTCTACATTAACTTATTTCAACGATCAGTCAATTTCATAAAAAAACTTTAAATAATTAAAACATCCCATTTAATAATGATATTTTAATTGATTATTAAATTACTAAAATACTTTATAATAAAAAAAGTGTAATTATTTAATAAAATGTCATATATTTATTTAAAATATTTTAAAAAATAATAATTAATTAACTTAAATAAATTTTTAAAATAAAATAAATAATTCCCAATAAATTTTGACATCAATAACATAATTTTTAAACACACACATCCAAATTAATTAATACTTTGCATATTCAAACCACAGCAACAATTATTTTTATTTTTTAAATAATAACTTTTATTATTTAAATTAATTTTATAAGGAATATTATTTACCATGTTAATCATGATAATAAAAAAAAAGACAGAAATAATGTCAATTAATTGTCACAATTTTTTTTTTTTAATAAAAAATATTTTAATATAATTTTATTTGATTTATTATAATATATAATTTTAATAAGATATTTTAATAAAGGTTAAATAAAATTTATTTAATAAATAAAATAAAATAAAAAAAAATATTTATTTCAATGTACATATACTTTTAAATTTTTAAATTTAAAAATTAAAGTTGCCCCCTCTTGCATCCTAGTGAAGGAAATAAAAAATTTATGGTAGATCTTGGGAATTTTTTACTGCTTTAATAAAAATGTTAAATTGTTGGTAAAAGCAGTAGTTCTTTTAATGCTTGAAAACTTTTAAGCTTAAAATATTGAAAATTTTTATTTACCAAAAACTGATGGTAGATCTTGTGCATTTATAAGTGTTTAAATGTTAAATTAAATTGCTGGATTAAGGTTAACAGAAAGAAGAACTGTTTCTAATTCCAGCAATTTACTGTAAATTAAAACATTTTTAAATGCAAAATATCTACAATCGAAATATATGTTGCCAAAATTTTTTAATGCACCTTCTCAAAATTCATCATGTGCATATACACATATATATATATATATATATAATTTTATTAAATAAATGTTAATGAATTGAGCTTAACGTGGAGTATTTTAGCTTTTAAAGTTAAAAATTTATAAAACAACTGTTTTTTTATTTGTAATTTTTTTTATTATTTCTGTTAAAGTTAAAAAAAATTTTTTAGCTTCTATCGAGGATCAAACTCACATCTTTTTACACCCGAAGTGACTTCGTTAACCAGTACAACATACAATTCTTATAAATTTTTGTTCAGATGTCTAATATTAAAAATTGACAGACTGAAAAATAAACTCATAGACACCGGCATTTTAATACAAAAGTATATAAAAAATTTAAAAAAACATTTTCCACAAAAGTTATCAGTTATAAAAGTACATTCACACATATATACGTATATTCAAGTACTCTGTTATAAATCAATTCTGACAATCATTAAATCAGAATGATAACCATTATAATTGTCAGATTTTATATGTATATCAAAATTGATAAACTATTATTTATCTATATATACTAATTTATAACTGTATATATTTAATATTATCTAGATGATATAACAGTAAATTGATGAGTTTTCAATTGCGGTTTGAATTAATATTTATTAATGCGAAATATAATAAAAAAAAAAATTATAATAATGGTAACAATAATAAATAACGGAAAATTAATGATACCTCTACAATCTTTATATAAATATATATATATATATATATTACGATTGTATATTAAAAAAACTTCACATTATCCATGATAGTCTTAATAAAATTTTAAAATTAAAAACTGTTTGATTTTTTCTATAGGTGTGTGTTGATAAAACAGGTGACATGATTTTGACATCTTGGTTAAGAAAGAACTTTTTTATCAAAATTAATGAAATACGAATATAACAAACAATATTGGATTTAATAAGACATTGCTTCAAATTCGAGTTAATAGCTATATGGATACAAAGTATTTTATTCAAATTTTGTATTTAAAATGCATAATTTAGTTATTTTGCAGAAATTTTATTTTTTTAAGAATTTTTTCAATCCGCAATTGAAGCAAAACAATCGAAAGGCAACATATAATAAAGTCGTTTTATTTAATTTATATTAATCATTTATTATTATCAATTTATTCGGTAGTAATGAAAAACATAGATAACTTGCTTTGTTGCTCGATCTAGCTATGTGTGTTCGTCCGTCCGTCCGTCCGTCTGTCAGCACGATAAAAGGAGGTAGAGTTTCGAACTTACAAAAAGTAATTTTTAGACAATTTGTAGGTTTCCTATTGTTTTCGTTTGAAATCACACAAATGCTTCGGGTAGCTTACATACAAAGTTTTTGAATTATTATGAATATCTTCAAAACTAATAACTAAATAGAAACTAAATACGAAATCAAACAAAATGTATTTAAATTATCAATCGCTTTATAGTTTAGTGCTAAGGACATCGGACTTTTAATAAAAATGTACAGGTTCAAATTCAGGTGGTTTTTAAATTATCAAGCTGACACACGGACGGACGAATGTCATAACATAGCTAGATCAACTTATTTTTCGATCCAGATCTGATCCATACCTTTGAGTCTATATCTACTCTCCCCTCTTCTCTGCGTCACAAACTTAATGGTAAATTTATTATACCCTTTTGATCTATAGTCATACGGGTATAATACAAGGAAACTTCATATAGATATCACAAACAAACGCTCAATAATTGATTAAAAATATACACTTAATTATTATTAATAATAATCGCAATTTTAGAAGAATTCGTTCATTTAGATCACATTTAATAAAAAAAAAAATCAATTTTTATAGTTTAAAAATATAATATTTCATTTAAAATTATAAAATTTAAATTCAACTTTCTTTTAATAGTGTATTTTCATTTTCTTACCCAAACATCAAATAAATCTTGACCTAAAACAGAATTTTGCAAATATCGCAAAACAACGATTTACAATTTTAATAAAAATTAAATTTGACATTTATTAAATGTCTCTTACTTATTAGGACATTAAATTAATCTCAATATAAAACCGAAAAAAAAAGACTAGAACATAAATGTGAAAAAGAGTAAAACACAAGCAAAAAAGTAGTAGAGTAGACTGTGCCAAGTCTGGGATATCCGTATGATCTTATAGACATTATATCATCCGGCTAATTTCTTTAGGGAAAATTACCAATATCCAGCTTTACCAAGTATTTAGTTATTTTCATATAAATATTGAAGTTGTATGGCAGGTACTTGAACCCGGGGAGAAAACCGGCTTTCAATAGCAATAAGAGCTATTGTATAAAAACGAATTTGTGAAAATTTCAGAATTTTTACTTTTTGAGTTATCTTGGCGGACGTACACATATATCTAGATCGATTTACTTTTCGAATCTGATCCGATGCATACCTATAAGTCCATATTTGCGGCACAAGCGTAAAGGCAAATTTAGCATACCCTTTTGACTTATAGTCATATGCGTATAAAAGAGAGAATGTTAAAATTGTTATTTGCATTTTTCGCTAATTTTTTTCTTTTCAAAATTTCTGTCATTTTGTAGCAGATTTGTATAAAATTGAAATAAAATTTAAGTTTTCTTTTATTCAAATTAAGTCTAATGAAGTAAAATGCCAGATTTTCTTAAAGAATATTAAATTTTTTTTTGTTTTTAGTTTGATGGCGTTTAATGAACAGAAATATTTAAATGTACATCTGTTGGTATACCATATTTATTTAAGTTAATGAAGTTCTAAGGTAAATGGTGTGTTTAGAATTTATGTTTATTGGAATATTTATAAAATTAAACTGAGAGAATTAAACTCGTGTTATATTCCAAATTCTTTGAAGTATAATTATTCAACTTGTATATCTATCTATATATACAAAAAACTTTGTTTATTTGTTCGTTTGTATGTAGCGAATAGACTCCTAAACTGCTCGCCGATTATCATGAAAATTTGTATATAGGATTTTAGACGGAAAGATGTTCTGGGCAAAAAATTTTACTCTAACGGACCGCTTGGGGATGTGGTGCAAGTATTTAAACTTTTTTGCCCGACGATCCAGAAAATTACGTCCAATTTTGCGAAGTTCTGCTTTGGTCAAAAAGAAAGTTTAAAAACGTCGAGTTTTGTTAACCCATTGCGGTGCAATAACTTCTTAAAGATTTTTGGGTTACTTTACTCTAAATTAAAAAAGGTTTGACCTATTGACATTAAGTTTTGTATGCGTGAAGTTCTTTGAAAATGGAGTTGAATCTATTAACAGGTTTGTTGTTTGATAATGCATGCCGTTCCTACGATTGACCAAAAACAAAATTTTGGAAGTAAATTATGTCCAATTTTGGGAAATAAGTAATATTTCTTTGAATTAGGGGGAAGCTATAAAAAAAAAAACAACACTTTAAGAATTTTATTCTAAAACAAATTGAACGATTATCTTTAATTTTCCTGCGAATAATGTTAAGTGAATTAATATTTCTGTGCATTATTAATAATTATCAAAAGTGAAATATGATAAACTTGTTTGAAAATTACAAGAATAATCCTACAATAATCGTTATAAAAAAATTGTTTTAATACATTTTTACATAAACATTTACATCATGTGATTTTTTGTGATAACTTTCTTCAATAACATCAATTTAAATTAAAACTGCATTGAGGGGCGCAGCAACGCGCACCGGGTTTTAGCTACTATAAATCTGTTACATCAATTCTATAAAAGAAAAGAAAATCTAAATTTTTTCTTTTTATCCATTAGCATTTCCAAGAACATCTTTTGTATTTATAGAAACTGAAGATCTAATTCAACCTAACAATTTATTTTTGCAATTTTTTTTTTAAGTGCTAATAAGCGTGTCTATTCCATAGGTCCATATCAGAACAGAGAGGACATATATTAAAAAAACTCCTTTTAATATTCAAAACACTAATCAACAAAATTATATTTCTAACAAAAACGCTTTGTCTCTTCAATATCCTAAACCAAATTTGCATTCAATGATTTTATCTTATACTTTTCTATTTTTTTATTTATAATTTTATTCTTCTACTTTTAAAATTGTTTGAATTGGAAAAATAATATTACAAAATAGGCTTACCTTTATCTCCTTTACGACTGGTACTTTTTGATCCAGAATCACCACCACCTTTCGGCCTACTTAAGGCACCAGTTGTTTTACCAGATTTTCTTTTAACTCTTTGTAAAATTTCTTGTTGTTGTTCATCAGTTACATTTCCATACAGAATTCCTTCATCATGTTGTCCTCTACCACTTCCACTTCCGGTAGAAACACCATCATTACCATTTATAATCTCAGCATTATCATTACTGTCTAATACTGTAGATGTTGTTTGATTAACACCATTTATAATGTTATTTTCATTTTCAACCGTCATCAATTTGTCACTACCACCACCATTATCGTTTGCTGATGTTGATTCATTTGTATTAGATGTGTATTTTTCTAGAACTACAACTTTAGCATCTGCAACATTAACATATACATCTTTTTTACCTGAATGAAATTCATTCATTTCTTTTAGGTGTATTTTATCTTTTGATTTTTTCTTATGCTTTTTACCACGATGATGCTCATGTTTACTACTATGTTTATTATAATAGTTACTATATTTATCGTGAGGTTCTTCTTCAGCAAATTCTGCAGTTGCTTCTTGTTCAGAAATAATTTTATATTGTACATCATCATCATTTGTAACTGCAGCAGTAGCTGCTAAAATAAGTGAAGAATCTAAAGCATTTGAAGAACTACCGGATGATGATGATAATGACATTTTTACAAATCCAACATTATCTATTGTATCTTTATATTTATTTTTTTGCTTGTGGTATTTTTTATTATCCCCATAAGGATCCTTACCATTCTTATTCAATTTATGTAATTTTTTACGAACTTTTTCTGACAATAAACTTTTATCATTTAATATGTCTGCAATTTCAACATAATATACTTCACCGGTTGGTGGTATAACAGATTTTTCCATTTCATAACTTGCATTACTATCTTCATTGTCATTATTAAATGTACTACCATTATTATTACTATTATTATTATTATTATTTGGTTTATCTTCAGTATCTATTGTATCGCGTTTACTTAAAACATGTCTGGAACCACGCATTTGTCGACTATTTTCATTTTCAATGCGACGTCTTCTACCTTTTGAACGTCGCTCTTTTCTTTGACGATCTTCACGAGCTATTGATAATGTTGATTCAGATTTTGAATGTTCATCTTCTTCATCACCATGATATGGACCATGTAAACCGGTAGGTGATAAGCCACCAGATGGATCATCTAATTTAAAAGGATTTGTAGCAACATATTTTTCACTTATAGCACCTTGTTTATCGGAACCACCACCAACATTCGACAAATCTATATCAATTTTTTCTACAGTTTCATCATCATCCGGTGTTGACAAATCATTTGGTGAGGTGTTTTGTGTTGTTTCGGATTGTGAAATAGTTTCTGTTGTTGCTTCAAAAACTCGTGGACGAGTAAAACGTATCGCTGGTGCCGGACAACCAGGTGCAGCATCTAAAAATTGGATTAAAAACAAAGAAAAAAATTTATTTAAAAATGTATATAAAATTTAATATTTAATATTCAAAAATTTTATTAGATTAAAATAAGCACTTTAAAATAAATTGTCATATTTGAATATCAATTTATCTTCATCTTTTAAAAAGTATTTATTTCTTAAATAACAATTACTTATATAACAATTCTATATGAATGTCAGTTCAATTTTTAAAATTTATTTGTCATCACCAAATCCCTTTTTAAAGAGAACATTTGTCAAAAATATAATCAGAATGATTATATACATATTCAAAAATATGTATATCTATATATTTTCCTGAAGTATTAAATATACATAATTTAAATTATTCTTAGAATGAAAACCAACAACAATATGTAATAACAGGAAATAATAATTTTAATAAAATACACGTCCTGTTTTTGTGGCAGCTTTATGGTTACGAAGTTAATTTTCTTAAGAAAAAAAACATTGTTTTGTTGGAAGTCTCCAATTTATTTATTTGTTATTATACATATATTTCATTTGTAGGTATATACATTAATAATTAAATAATAAAATTATAAAATTTGAATTATTTTCTGGTCTAAAAATTTCCTTATACACAAATACACTAAAATAGAGTTCCATTTAATTTCACTAAAATTATTTATTTTTACAAATACCAGTATTTCGTCTACGACATGCAGGATTCTTTAGTGCTATTACTCGATTAACCTATAGTATATTTAATATACATGATAATTTACTTACTTAATTATTTTATTAAACATATGTTGAATTATAAACATTAGATAAATGGTTTTGAATCGTAAGATATTGATGTTATAGAAGAAAATAATGATGAGCCTAAAAATATGCAATTTTTAATTCAACTTCTTTTTTAAGTTGAACACTCAACCCTCACAGCTGGCGGCAGTATTAACATTTTGAAGATTAGTTTTAAGCACAACTGGGTAAAATACGAATACTATACTACTCATCGAGTAAAAATATTTGTTTTCAACTATTTGATTAAAATTATTTAAGTAAAATAATTCCAAATAAGATTTATCAGATTTCTTCTTAAGTAAAAGTATTTGACTTAATTTTTTTAGATGCATTAAAAGTATTTGGGGAAAATATTTGAAATATATTATTAATTAAAAGTATTTGACTTAAATTTTTAAAATCCTAGTACAGTATTCGTGAAAAATAAATATTTACAAAGTTATGTTAAATTTGATAATAATAATTCTTACGAAAATTTTAAAAGTAACTATAAAAAATTCTAAAACAAAAAGATTTTGACTTTCTACATTTTCTTTTTCAGAATATTTAACATAGCATTTGGTTTTTTTTTTTTTAAATTTAATGTTATAATTATCAAATTTATATTTTAATTTGATGTCTAAATAAATTTCAATTAAATTTTATTATACCCATTATCCCTATATAAATGTTTCTTTAGAATATGTTTGTGTGTATATTGCGTATTATTTTAATGCATGTTTATGTTAAATTATGTTTTTGACATTTTAATTTTATATATGATGATCTAAGATTCATACATACATTCATACTCTTGTAATTATTTATTATTAAAAGGAAAAAAAAAATAAAAATCCATATAACAATATCCTGTCATGCAAAAAATTTTTCATTATAATTTTCTAAAGCCAAGTATACACGAGAGACTAAAATAGGTAGAATTGAAACAAAAATCTCGGTGTGTGTGAACACTCGTTAGAGTTCTACCGTAGAGCTCTATTTTTCGTCTCTTCGAGAGATTTTTCTACCATGTAAACACTTTCAAGTAGAGAAATTTTTTTGTCTACGATGACTTTTATGTAATTCATGTATTTTTGCATATTACATTGTTATTAAAGTATGAAATATGTATGTTCGTATATAAGTAATCAATGGTAAATAATTTGCTTTTTAAAAACTGGTTTCCTTATCAATAAATTAATCAAAATAAGACAAACATTTATTAATTAGTACCTACTTTTTGTAATTTTAAATTTAAAATTAAAAAATTAAATAATTTAATCTGAGTTTGTTTTTGAGTGAAAGCTAAGTGAATAAATTTAATTATTAAAGAAACATTTTATAATAATTATACTGCAAATTTTTTAAATAAATAAATTAGTTAAATAAATTTAAAAAATCTAAAAATACAAAAATGAGTTTAAAAAAAAAATAGAAGTGACAGTGAATATGTTTGGAACAGGAACGAAACATATAAACCAATAGAACTTTTAGAATTACATCCCGATTTATCAAATCTTTTATATAGGGATAGGTAAGTAAATATAAAGCTAAAATTTAAAATGTAATCAAATATTTTAACATATTATTACATTAATGTAAAATATTTAAACATTTTTTTAATTTAATTAACTTATTTCAACAACTCATAAACAAACTATGCACTCCAAAATTGCATCGAAATCGTAAGTTGAAGAAATTGATGTGGCAGTTAAAATGTCAACACCAATCTTTCTCCAGCTGAAATTGATTCGCGCATGTTTGTGTTTTGCTTTTCAATCCTATGTTTAACTTTTTCTAGTAAAAAACGAGGAAGATTATAGTTGCCCTTGTCAACTTTTAGATACCCGTGCATACACTATTATGTATTAAATAAATAAGAATTTCATTTATTGCAATTGAACTGTTTGACAGCAAATTCAAAATATTTGTTTTTTCATATTTAATTACAAAAAAAAAATAATAAAAACAATGATGAATTAAAAAAAAGATGAATTTAAGAAAAAAAAAAATTTTGACCCAGCCTGGATTCGAACCGAGATGTTTTGATTACTAGTCGCATGTCCTAACCACTACACCATGAAACGATTAAAAATTTAACTGCATTTTGTTTGTTTTTATATTTGGTTTACATTTAGTTATTAATTTTGAAAATATTCATATAATTTCAAAAAATTTGTGTGGCAGCTACCCGAAGCCTTTGTCCGATTTTAACCGAAAGCAATAGGGAACCTACAAATTGTCTAAAAATTACTTTGTGAAAGTTTTGGAACTCTAGCTCTAGATCGATTCACTTTTCGATGCTGATTCGATACGTACCCTTGGCACTATATCTACCTCGTCTAGATCGATGCGTTACAAACGGAGGAGCAATTTTTATATACCCGATGTCATATATATATGCACGGGTATAATTAAAACTGGAATAGGACATACTTAAAAAATTTGTATATGAATTTGGTTCCTCAACCCTTAACTCGTTTAATGATTCTTTGTAGAATCCAACAGTATGTCTGCCTCGCACCCATTTTTTTAAGAATTAAATAGCACATGGTAGCCGCAGCAGCTTTTATTTATTCGGAACTCATTTTTCAAAGAACTGTTTGCAACAAACAAATCTATTTTCAATTTAATTCTATTTATAGAATTAAACAGAAAATTAAACAGAATGAATTTGTGAAAGAGAGATATTTCAAAAAACAGAAAGATATTAAAATAAAACAATACTATAAGAGGAATGAATTTGTTTTTTTGTATTATAATTTATAATTGAACTGTCGCGACAGTATTACCTTCATGTAAACGCTTACATCTTTTTTTTTATATTACCTTGTCAAATACATTTAAATGCATAATAAATTTATATTTGAATAAGTTAATTGTATATTTGAATCAATAACAACAATACATATAGTGAAACACACATGACTGTGAAATAAAAGAGATATATACAGAGTGCCCAAAATAATAAAGATATTAAAGATTTTTGTACAGTGGTGAAAATGTTCTTATTTCGTTGAAAAAACTTTAGTTATCTAGGCAACCGTTAGAAATAGACCCCACCTCGAACACAAATTTTGTTCGTTATGAACTTCTTTGTCACTTTCACACTTTGTGATCTCTGAGTGGTGTTCGCACACCCTGTGTGTAAATAAGCAAATAGTAAAATTTAAAAATACTATATATTTTTTTTTTCAATTTTTACTTATAATCAATACAAGTACTTGTAAGTTTTACACACAGTTTTTTATAAAACTGTTTGGACCACGACAAATTGTTGTTTACTTAAATGTCTATGTGGATTTTATCAATTGTCAAAGTCTGACATAACCATGAATGGTAAACAAATCCAAAAAAAAAAAATTTACCACAAAAACCAATGAAATGCAAATCTACATTTGTATGTAGTGAATATGTAGTGATGAATTTATAGCATTTAACAATTATACAACTCAGGTACACCAAATTTTATTTTATTTATTTAATAAAATTAATTGCAGAAAATTCGATTAATTTTTTTTTTATTTTAATTATTACTTTTGTTTAATTTTAAATTTCATTGTTATTGGCACAACTACCAAACAAATACTCAAATATGTATATGTATATACAAACAGAATAGGATAAGTTATAATTTATGCATAAAAATAATTGTTTTTGATACAATGTGAAAATTTTAAAAATTTAATGATTAATTAGCATTCCAAAGTTTTTGGGTTTTTGAGGTTCGCTTTATACTAGGCTTATATTTAAATAAGTAAAAAAAATAAATTAAATTAAAATTGTATGATTTTTAATTAATAAAATCCCTGTAAATCCCAAAATAAAATTTATAAATTCATTGATGCTTATTAGAAAATGTTGTATCGCAATAAAAAATAGACAAACAACTGATTTTTGAATGAAATTAAATTCAACGATAACTCTTTGTCTTTTTAACATTAATGACAAGACGTCAAAAAAAAAACAATTTCTTTATGTTCTGTCAATTTTTGTATTCCATATGTTTATCTTTAAACTTAATTTTTAAATCCAAATTGGTACAGAATTAAAAGGTTAATTTAAAATTTTTTTTTTAAATTATAAAAATAAATAAAAACAAGTGATGAAAAAACCAAGGGTTTTCAAAAAGCACATTTTCAAAATTATATAGGGTTTCTTACTGAATAAAAATATATATAAAAATAAATCATAATATTATACTTTAGTTATTTCATCAATTTAATAATTATGAATAATAGTGAAATCAATACTTAGAATATTATCCCAATGCACTCAAGAAAACCTGTTAACAAGTGCGAAATATAATGTTGGAGCTTCAATGTTAACGTTTAATTTTAGAAAAACATACACTAGTGAATAATTTCCTGTTTTATAAAAACATAAAAGTTTTAATTTTTAAGTCCTAATATCCCTTGAATGGGGGAGGGATCCAAATTTGTTGCTAAGTAAACTTATGATGATTTTCGAAAATCTGCCCACTTCCGCCCTGTTCCCAACCTTCCATTTTTATAGGTTCTATAATTTAAATTCTGAAACAAAATTTGGAATTTTACTTAGAATTAGAAATATCTAAATATGTAAAGGACTTCTTCCAACTTCGGGGGGCTGTAGCTTCGTAACGGGTGGGGCTACAGAAAAAGTTCTTCTACGAAATAATTTTTTTTGGAATGCTTACCAGTATTTAAAATTTTAAATGGTGTAAAAGTTTTAATAAACATACGGACGGAAGGACAGAGTGAAGCTATATATGCACATTTTTACAAAATTTTTTGAAAATGTGCTAAAAAGGTGTTGTTGTTGTTTAAAAATACCCTTAATTACAAAGTTAAAGACCCAAAAAAAGAATTATATTTCATAGTTGAAAAGTATTTAAGAAACAGTATGTATCTTTCTATCAATGCTAGAGATATTTTTTTCTAAAATTAAAGCATTTCAATCAAAATTTTAAAATATTATAAAATCTTCATCCAAATAACTGTTTAATATATTGTCATAATCCTAAAAATTAAGAAGTTTCATCTTTTTATTTGTTTCTACACTATTGTACGTCCTACCAACTTTTAAAAAATTTATTTCAATATTTTTATAATATAAATATAAATAATCTTTGTGAAGATTCCATTACCTTTCAAAGTTATAAATTAGGAAAAAGAAATAAAATATTTTTAAACTTTATTTCCCAGTTTTTACATTTCTTGTAAAATTAATCTTATACTTAAGTTATTACAATTTCTAGGAAACTTATTAATCCCTAAAGAAAATATAATAATATTTATATATTTTCCTATTAATTCTATATTAAAAAAAAAAAAAAAATTTTTTTTAATGAACATTTATATGTTTCTATTAAAGTTTTCTGTATGTACAGTACACCCAAAGCTATTCGAAATTCAGTTACTCTGCTTTTAAGAATGTTATAAGTTAGGTTTCCTTTTGGAAATAAAATTATTTTTCAAATAGAATTTTTATTTTATTTTGAAATAAAATACAGTTAAATGATAATACAAGCAAATGCAAAAACAGAATTTTCGGCAAGTAGCTCATTTGACTTGCAACATTACTACTTACAGGAGCCTAAAACCATTAGTTTTAAAAAATATATCACTAAAATTATTACTCTTAAATCGTTCAACAGTTCGTATAACTAAAAACTCCTCATAGGTGTCCTTACTTTGAATATAAGTTCACATTTTGAGTCATCAGCTGGAGAATGTTCTCCAAATTTTAAAATTATACAATCGAAATATTTTGAATCAAATATATTATTAATATTATTTAACTAGCTTTGGTAGATCTGTAGAGCTGATCACAAATTTGAAATGAAAGCGTTCCATAATCTCGTTTTAGTGAGCATTTTTTTTAAATTGTGATTTTAGAAAAGCTATGTAGTTTTTAAGAATTTTAGAATTATATACAAATTTGAACTTATGACCCTTTAACAGAATATAACAAAAAAAAAATGATTTTCTAAAACTAAAATTTCAAAAAAAAAAAGACTTTCTATAACAAGATTTTTTAAAATCGAGATTTGTTGAAAACGGGAAACCGAAATTTCAAACCCACCCCATTTAAGATTTCGAATCTTTTTTTTTAATTAAACTTTATTTACATGAGAAAAATTGTTAAAAGAATCATCGACTGTATCATATTTATTTTAATAAATTCACCTTCTAAACTTCTGTATAACCGTACAATCATACTCCCATGAAAATCTATAAGTTCAATAAACCTTCATATTTCTCGATTGTAAAAGCTAAGTTAAAAACAAAAAAAATTTTTTTAATTTTTTCATTAAAACCTCAATTCAATCTATATATATATTTATATATGTATCATATTCTGTACGGGATAATTCAAGCGAAAACTACTAGAAGTCTTAACAGAGCATACAACACCCTCTCTAGTCATACCCGCACTCAGAATTCTCAATTAAAACAAAAACAAATCTAAAAGACTGGAAAATGTGTTAATATTATATATGAAATATAAATTGAATAGGCACATGCATGCTAAGTAATTAAAGGAAATCCATCCTCTTTATATGTATATAGTAGTCCTTCTTTATGAAAGAAGGGTTACCATATTGTTTTTTGAAAAAAGAGTACATTTTGTTTTAGTGAAGGGGATGAGACCCCTTAAATGCAAAAACTCATCGGAAAACGACAACTTTATTTTTGAAAACTTAAAAAAAAATGATAATATAACAAAATTTAAATATGCATTTAAATACATTCATATTAAGTATTAAGTAATTAGAAAGTATTAAGTAGTTAATAGTTATAAATATTATAATGAAATAAAATTTATTTTTATGACATTTGACAGAACTGAATAAAAATTCCCAACAAACATTTCATCAGAGCAGAATAAAATCTCCCAACAATTTTTTTTTTTGTCAAAATGATAAAAGAGTACAAAAGAGGGAGTTCAGAAAAAAGTAAAGAGTACAAAAGTACTGACCCCAAACAGAGTACTTGTACTCTTAAAAGAGTACGAATGGTAACCCTATTCTTTCGTATATTTCTCCTTTTTGAAAAATTGTAGGTCATCAAATCTTAATTTCAATGGAATATAACTTTTGCATAAATAAAAAATATATTTAATATTTATTTTTTATTTCATATTATTTATTTAGGTTATTTATATGTATATATATATATAATATGTATGTTAGTTTGTTATACCGGTTAAATGTGTTACGTGTCAAAGGGAAACAAGTTTGAGTAATTTAAAGGGTAAAAATATAATACATAAGTACCTATATACATATTATATATTATATATATATATACATATTATATATATATGTATATATATATACTTTAATAAAACTTTTATATTATATACTTATTAATGCTTGAATTAATAAACTTAAAAAAAAAGACATAAGTTTTGCTTTTAAAGAATAAAAATTAAAAACTTTGGAGAGGGCATAGAAGAGATGAATACGAGTAAAAGAGAGATGAATAAAGTAAAAATGCAAATATTTCCATATAGATGTCAACAAACTTACAATTATATTTATTTTTACATATGTACGATAGATGTCGTAAATTTGTGATGCGTAAGTGATGAATTCTCTATTTAAATTTTTTTTTTATCATTTCGTGTTCACAAATAAAAAAAATTAAACAACAGTAAAAAAAATTATAAAGTGATGTGTGATGTGAATGTGTTAAAAATGAAACAATTATGAATGCTCCAGTAATTTTTTTTTTTGAAAATTAAAAAAAAAAACATTTTTCTTTTTCTTTATAAAGAATATGGTAATAAATTTGAATAGGTTGGAAAGTTAAAACTTAAGATATTTTAAAATAAAGAAAAAAAAACTAAATAATTGTTAAGCGTTTAAGGAATTAGAAATTATTAAAGTGATAAAAGAATAAGTAAAAATTGTTCTTTAATTAGCAGCTTCATCTTCTGGACTCATAATTTTAAAGAATATGTGAATTATAAAATAATTAAAATGAAATATTTTTGTATTTCCTATTATTAGCAAATTTTTTTTCAAATTCTTGAAACTCATAGAAATTTATTTATTTTTTTTTAAATTTTTAGAAAACTGGGTTTAAAAATTGGTTGGGGTTGATATCTCGGTTTAGTACTTGCCGTTTTCACAAAATCTCATTTAGTAAATTTACTTTTTTAAAAATTTCGTTTTTGAAAATCTGTTTTTTGAAAATCTCTTTCTTTGAAAATCGTATTTTCTAAATTAGGGAATATGGCTGATAATTCTGATTTGGTATTCAACTCTAAATTCCTTTAAAACGTGATTTCATTTTTTTAAAACAAGATTTTAAGAAACGGTTTTACTATACCGAGATTATGGAACGATCCCTTTAAAAGTTATCATAATTCATCTACAAATTTAAATATTAATTATTTAAAAATTTGAAATAATTCAAATTTAATTTATAATCTTTTAACATGAACTTGGACCTTTTCCACATTAAATTTTATTTTCAATACGAATTTGATCTTTTTTCAAATTAAATTGATCGCAAACCAAAATGAAACTTTTTCAAATGAAATTAATAAAGTATTTTTTAAAAAAAAATCCCTGTATCTTGGGAATTCTAATTTACATGATTTAAAATCTTGTTCCTCAATCCTATAAAAAAAACTAAAATGGAGGAAAAATTAAGATAACTGTCAAACAAAGATATAAAATTTTGGGGGATATTTTTTAGAGTGGGCTTAAAATGTGGGAAAATAGATAATTTTCATGTGAAAAAGGATCAAGTTCATTTGAAAAGAATGTAAGTCTACAAATCTTTAATTAATTTTACGATATTTTTATATTAAATATGATCTGACCGGGGTTTGAATCCGAGAACTTCCATATGAAAGGCGACATCTTTACCACTACGCCATTGGTCAGATTTCGAATAGAATATAGTTCCTAAGGAACTATAAGGAACGAATAGAATATAGTTCCTTAGTTTTAAGAAAATAAAAAAAAATTTTACTACAAAAAAGTATTTTTAGCAAATTAACATTTCCTAAGTGACTTTTACACCATCTTTATTTTCGTATATATTTAAATGCACAAAAGTAAAAGTCGGAAACAAAAATATTTTTAAATTAAAAATATAAAAAAAAAAAATCCAAATTAAAGATATGAAACTTACCTGGTTCAACAGTAGTTACGGTATCTGATGTTGTTGTATCACATAAATGTGTCTCTAGGAATGCAATAACATAAAAAACACTTAGAACTAAATTAACTTGTGTACCCATTTTGCTCTATATATTTTTTAATAATTTTTTTTTATTTTTGTTTTGTTGTTTTTTTTTTTTTTGTAATTGTACACTTTACTTTATTTTTACATTCTCTTCAACATTGTCTTTTCTATTTCATATATATATATATATATATTTTTATTTTAATTTTATTTTTTTACACTTTTACACTTACAATATAATATGTATAACATTTGATATTAAAATCCTTTTCATACTTATATATATGTATATATATACATAAATAAATATAATATGTGGTTGTATATGATATATTATGTGATATATATATGTATATGTATAATAATTAGTCCATTTTTGTTTTCATCTGTAAAACTTTAATATTTTTTTTTCTTAGATTCATCTTTTCATCAAAAGTACAAAAGATATTAAAAATAAAAAACAAACCTAAGAGCAAGTGTGGCAAAAAGAAACAATAGTTTATTATTGGGTGTCGATTTCTTGAAAAACAAAATTTCGAATTATAAGTGATGAAAAATGTTGGAACAAAAAATATTGAATGCAAAAAACTAATAAAAAAAAAAATTAAAAAAAAACGAGGAAGAGTGTAGTAGAGTAGACTGTGTCAACTCTGGGATACCCGTATGACGGTATCGTATACATTATATCATCCGGTCAATTACTTTTGTCAAAAATTTCAAACATACAGCTTTATTAAGTGTAGTGTAATGCTCATATAAAATAAGGAGTTGTATGGCAGCTACTCGAACCCTCTACAGTAGACCAACCAAATTTTGCAGAAACTTTGGCCGTTATACTAAACTATTTTTAGCAAAATTTCAGACACCCAGCTTAATTAAGTGTAGTGTAATGCTCATATAAAATAAGGAATTGTATGGCAGCTACCCGAACCTATGGACCAAAATGGCTGGATTTAAATAGCGATGACGGCTATTGCAAAAAAACGAATTTGCAAAAATTTCAAGATCTTAGCTCCTTTAGTTTTTGAGTTATCGTGCGGACGGACGGATGGACGGACATACATAGCTAAATCGATTTATTTTTCGATTCTGATCCGATCCATACATTTGAGTCTATGTCTACCCCCCTTCCTTCTCTGCGTCCCAAACGTAATGGCAAATTTCTTATACCCTTTAACTATATAGTCATAACGGGTATAATAATGTTGAAACAAATTTAGACTTTCATATTATGCATAATATATACATAGTATTTATTTTTTAGTACCTCTTTGATGTAGAATCGGGCATAATCTTAAATCTGGTCTGGACGGACCGCGGATTCGGGAGGGATCCCATACAAGAACACTAGGCTATTCGAGAAATCATGAGTGCTAATAATCGGAATGAGTTCAGTATTTAGTACATAGATTATTTTTGTGGGTATCCATGAAGAGCAGCTTTCATAAATTGAATCTAACTATAAAATCCATTCTAAAAAACGTATTGCTCTGACTTTAAATCCAACTCTAAAATCGCTTCTTGATTAAAATTTCAATATAAATATAAGTAATAATCCTGATATGGTAACCGACTCAAAAATCCCTTGTAATTTAAAAATCACGCATACACTTATATATTGTACACATTGTATATTACATAAACATATGAATTTAAATATTTTGGAAAAAGGGAATGCCCTTATTTTGAATTAAATTCTAAAATATCTTCTAATTATTTTATTACGTTCATGCATATCCAAAACAAAGAACTTGGGGACCACTAACAGCTGGGATTGAGGTCCCCGAACCCACGCTAACCATATCATTGAAAATCTCGTTTTTAGACACATATTTTGTGAATGATAAAACTTGATCTGTGTATAACTAACTCTAAAATTTTATTGCTAAACATTGAAATCCTAAATTTTTTTTATCGACAAAAAGACTTGCTCTTTATTTGATACCATGTATTTTTAGACATACACAATATATAATAAAAGTATTAATAACACAATATACTTTAAACTACGAATACGTAGTACAAGAATATGCCATTCAATTCAAGATTAACTTATATATTATATAAAAAAGTGGATGCGACAACAAATCACAGAAATAGAAATGAACAATTGGAAACAGAATTTTTTTTTTTTTTTTTTTTTACCATCAGAAATGTTAACTTACAGCAACAATTTTGTAGCTTCTATACTATTAATATATATACTACTAGTAATATTTATATATATATATAAAATATATGGCAACTTAACATAAAATCGTATTATAGTATAGAATAAAATTAATGTAAAGAAAAATAGAAAATAAAGTAAAGTATAGAATGCCTTTTAATAGGAAAATATAAGAAAATCAGGACATCAACAATACAAAATACAAAAAAAAAAGGATACAAGTATAAAGTATCATATAAAAGATATAAAACAATAAGTCAACTGCACAGGGAACCTATAGTATTCACAATATAAAAACAAGTGAGACCTGGTTTAGTTATAGTTATATGATTAAAAGGAAAAGAAAACACCATATAGAAGTAGAAGGAAAGGAGTAGAAGAAATAGAGAACAAAAAACAAAAAATATTATAAAAAACTATAAAAAAATCAAAGAAAATATTCTGTTCTACAGTTTAAAGCAAAAATAAAAAGTTATATTCCGTTTCCTTTCCTAGTTTTCAATAAATTTCATTTTACATGTGTTGAAGAATAGTTGATACATAAATGGGTACAATTAGCATCTTTCTTCCAAAAATTCCACCCAATTCCCTGTAATCCCATAACACTAAATTTCCTAAAGCTACAATTGTTTAAAAACCTTTCATATCCACACCATTTCACATTATTACCAACCTGTACATTTGTATCGCCTCCCCCGCCATTAACAAAAGACGTATTTTAATTGTGTTAAAGTTGCAAACTATCTTTAAGAGCTCCGTACATTTCCAAAAGGTATACACTTTCGATTATTTTCCCAATGCAAAAGTTAACTCAGAGCAACTTAACAGCAGGTACTTATTTTTTAATTAAAGAATCCTAAGAGATTATATTTTGCCTATAAGACATTTGAAACATCCTATAATAAATGCATTTTGTTTTCACTTTTATATAAAATAACGGTTGTTCTGTATAGAATTTATGAAAAATTTAAAGTTAGTCCCTTTGGTTACCCACATTATCCAGTAGTACAAAAAAAAACCCAATAAAATCCATTTTAAATTAACTGGCGCACGCCTGTAATTCCCTTTGCAAAAAAAAAACATATAATATTTTTTTTGCAAAAGGAATTTCATGATTTGGATTTTATAAATTTAATTAATTTAAATCATAATTACTATTACAACAACACTAAAAATTTTATTTATTTCCATTATCTTTGTAGTTTCAGAGTTTAGAATTAAATTTGATTATGCAAACTTTTGCAGATCAAAGTGCCAATGTAACCGTATATAAGGAGTATTAAGTAGTTAGTTTTGTTTTTCTTTTATTTTTTAAAGAACACACTGAAAAAAATTTTGATTAAATGTGTTTATATAATTTTCACTTTGCTATTCTGCCTGTCCGTCTGCCCAAATTTTACAAAATTTTTTTACCATTCGAAATAAAGGAATTAAATTATACTGCGGATTAAAAAAAAAATTTTAATTAAATTCTTAGAGCATAAGTTTTATAAGGTACATATCTTCAATCGTGAAAATCTATAGAAAAATCCTTTCATTTACATTATAAATATTTGTTTTAATAAATATGTATAGAGAGTTGCCATACGGTATTTTAATTTACCGTTAAGTGAAACTCAATTTTCGTACATTTATTTTTAAGCACCAAAATCTATTTATGGAACTTTGCGTGATGTGGACGTGATATTGAATGCAAGGGTTTACTTAGTTTCTTTTATACACTCAGTTTGGAGTGAGTAATAAAAAATTATCGTTAAACTTATCGACACACTCCAATCAGAATTGTTGACAATTTGGAGAGAACTCTAAATTTTAGTGTGAAAAAAAGGTAGCTGAGTGAGTCAACAATTATTGATAGTTGAGAATGTTTATTAGCACACTCTATATTTGAAATTAAAGCAGTTATGTTAGAATTATAAAGAACTACATGAAAAAATGGAGGATTTATAATTTTTGGATGAAATTGATAAAGAACTTGTGCAAGGAGCAAGACAAAATGAAGAAAATTTTGTTGAACTTTTAAAATGTTTAATTGAAAGTTTAAAATAAATTTTTTGCCAGTAAAGAAAGATAATTTGACATTTCCAAACTCTAATTATGAAAATAAGATTGAGTGACATAAGCTACTTTAAGTAAAATCTTTATTTACACTAAATGGAGTGTTCGTTCTTTCTAATTCATTTCTCTCAACAAAGTTCACTCTGTTTTTTCTATTGATGGTTGTGTGACATAAGCAACTTTAAGTAAAATCTTTATTTAATTTACACCAAATTGAGTGTTCGTTCGTTTTTATTCATTTCACTCAACAAAGTTCACTCTGATTTTTCTCTTGATGGTTAAGTGACACAAGCAACTTTAAGTAAAATCTTTATTTACACTAAATGGAGTGTTCGTTCTTTCTAATTCATTTTACTCAACAAAGTTCACTCTGATTTTTCTCTTGATGGTTGTGTGACATAAGCAACTTTAAGTAAAATCTTTATTTAATTTACACCAAATTGAGTGTTCGTTCGTTTTTATTCATTTCACTCAACAAAGTTCACTCTGATTTTTCTCTTGATGGTTGAGTGACACAAGCAACTTTAAGAAAAATCTTTATTTACACTAAATTGAGTGTTCGTTCTTTTCAATTCATTTCACTCAACAAATTTCACTCTGTTTGTTCACTCAATTTTTTAATTTTGAAAATGTCTTTTTTTAAGAATCTTTAGTTTTTTTCATTACTTGTATTTTGTATTATCCTTTAATTTTTTCTCAGATGTGATGTTTGAATTGATCACAATTTTTATTTTAATATTTTTTTTTTGTGTTTAGCAAAGATATTCTGTTTTTTGACTCCAATTTCATTACAAATTCAAGTCATAACGTTTCAGTATTTTATGAATGTAAAATCAATAAATAAAATATCCATTTTTTTTGTTTTTTTTTTTTTTTGCTTTTTTCTACTCAATAAACTTTTCTCTTTTCTTTTAAATTTAGCATATAAATCCGTTATTATAGGAATATAAAGAATCATATTAAGCCTATATATATTTATGTACATATATATATATATGTAGAGGATATTATTAGTTATGAACGAGGAAGAGTGTAGTAGAGTAGACTGTGTCAACTCTGGGATACCCGTATGACCGTAACATATACATTATATCATACGGTTAATTACTTTTGGCAAAATTTCAGACACCCAGCTTCATTAGGTGTAGATGTAATGCTCATATAGAAGAAGAAGTTGTATGGCAGCTACCCGAACCCATGGACCAAAATGGCTTGAGATTAAATAGCGATGACGGCTATTGCAAAAAAACGTATTTGCAAAAATTTCAAGATCCTAGCTCCTTTAGTTTTAAAGTTATCGTGCGGACAGACGAACGGACGGACATACATAGCTAAATCGATTTATTTTTCGATTCTGATCCGATCCATACACTTTAGCCTATATCTACCCCCCCTGCCCCTCCTTCTCTGCATCACAAACGTAATGGCAAATTTATTATACCCTTTGACTTTATAGTTATACGTGTATAAAAAGAGCAACATGTAATTTATTAATCATTTCTTGTACCCAGAATAATATTTTTATAATGTGAACATTTGAAGTTTGATTATATGAAAAAAAAAAAACAAAAAAAACAAATTTTTATAAGGATAAGTTTATTATAGATGTATTTGTAACATAAATAGAATAAAAAACGAAAATGTAAATTTATATATATGTATATTTCTTATTTTCATTGAATAAAATATTTTTGGGTGATAATTTCTTCTGTATGATGACAAGTTTATACGTATAAATATATATATATATATATATGCATATGTTTGAATGTACAATCATTAAAAAAAAAGGATAACAAATGATATGACAATTTTACTGTTTTATTTGAAGTTCCTACATATACATACATTTACATATAAATTACATATATGAAAATTTGTTTTTATAACAATATTATATTTAAGTTTAGAAGACCTTTATAAATATATATATGGTTATAAATGTATATATATATATATATATATATATATATATATATATATATATATATAAACAGTGTGTATGTAAGTTCTCATTTAAGCACATAAATGTGTTTATGTATACATATATATGTAAGAAGTGTAAGTGTAAAATAAAATATATGAAAATTATGATGTTGTATAAAAGGGACATGACTTTCATTCTTTTATTTTTACATATACATATACAGTACATATATAAAATCATATTTAACTACTATTTTTGTTTTGTTATTATTATACTGTTATGGATGCTACTAAAAATGCTTTTGCCGTTGCTGTAAAGATTAGCGAGATTATCTGTGAAACATGATTCGAGTAAAAAAAAAAATGCCACTTAAATTGTATATCATTGTTGTTTTTCTTTTCATTATTTTTATGTTTTATTTTTTATCATTTTATGTGTGTGTTTTGTTTTCTTTTAATTTTTTATAACCGTGCATACAAATAAGACCAATGGTATATTAAAATTACTCTCCTGTTTGTAACACATCGATTGATCTAGACGAGCTAGATATAGTGTCAAAGGTACGTACCGGATCAGCTTCGAAAATCAAATCCATATAGCTATGTGTGTCTTATATTAAGTTTCAAAATAATGCGGCTGCACTTTGGAGAAGGTGCCGAACAAAGTTGGTAATTCGATAACTGTGAATCAAATGAAGCTACGAGGTTAAAATTAAAACTGGGCAAGTAAAGGAATAGATCAAATAATTTGGCAAAGTTGGACATTACTCGGGTCAACTTTTAGGGTAGGCCTAATTTTGTTTTTTTTTTTTCATCTTATTTTGTTTTTTATGGTTTGCTTCGCAAAATTGGAAATTAATTGTTTTTTTTTAAGCAAAAATTATGGGGTAGGGTGGGCCAAATTTTCTTTTAATTGTTCTACTCTTTTAAATTTTTTTTTAAATATTAGGGATTTAATAAAAGGTTTATTTTATTTTACACTATCATAGTGGGTAAATGCACAGGTATCTAAAAGTTGACAAGAGCAACCATAATGTTCCTTGTTTTAGCATACATTTAGGCTCTCAGTGTAACAATTGGTTTATCAGAAATTTTATAAATAAATTTTGATAAATATTTTCTAAATGATGATATAATAAAAGTGAAACAAGAAAAATGATAGTAAAAATAAAAAAGATAAAGATAAAGAATATAAATAAGTATTTAAGTTTAACTGTGTTATCCTAGGTTCAAAATACACATGTAATAAATGATAAAAATTGTCGCATTAATGAAATTGAAAGTCAAGAAAAGAAAAAAATATCTGATTATTATTATTTTATTTAAATATCTGTTCATGATGCGCTGAAGAAATGATGTAAATCTGCAGACATTATAATTAATAAAAATTATTCTATATATATATATATATATATATATTTATGCAGTAAGTATATATTTTTAACTTGACTTTAAATTTCTTGAAATATTATTTATTAAAATTATATTTCAATAAATATATATATATATATAATATGTACTACAAACGGGCGGTACGATTTCTAGAATTTTAAAATCTCAAAATTTTATTTTGGGTGGAAAATCCAGTTTCAATAATTAAGTTAGAGGAGGCTTAGCGACGGCAGCCTCTGATACGCAAAATGAATCACTTCTTAACACAACAAAATCACACCCTTTTTTAACTAAACTTTAGGAAAGAACCTGTGATACAAATGTACAGTTTTGCTACACGGATGGGCATATGAAAGGACTTTGAAATTATGAGTTTTGAGGATTGGACGGAATGCCTTTACAACACTCATGATGAATATGGTTCCATAAACGAGATGAGCGCGTGACAAACTAATTTCTATAAGCCAACATAATTTCCCTCTGGCTAGCTCAAATGTGTAGGGATGTCATTTATAAATATTAGGAAAAGATTGGGAGATAAAACAGATCCCTGAGTGACACTAGCATTTATTTCAAAAATTTTGGAAGAATATCCAACGATAAGAACACGAATCGTATAAACCAACCAGGTTTTCTCCTTTTTACGAAATTATTAAATTTAGTAGTCAACTCATCCAAATATATGATATACTAATCAAAAAATTTCGAAAAAAAGAAATTTATAAACAAAAACAAGATTTCAGATTTCAGATTTAAAAATCGAGATATTGTGTACCCGACTCATTATCAATCTTGCTGCATAAGAATAATTTACCTATATGGACTTGATCAACTTAACCCCCGTATATCTGCAATATAAATTAAAAAAAATGCGTTGAATTGTAATGTATTCTCTTTATAAAAAACAGCTATTTAATGTACAAAATGCATTTAAAAAGTACTTCAAATAAGATATTTGTACTTTTTTTTAATTTTTATATAAATTTTATATTCATGCTCTACATTTTCAAGGTGATATGGCAAAAAAAATATTTTTTTAATTTTTTTATGTTAATATTATTTTTATAAAACTTTTTTTTATTATTATTTTAACAAAAAAACTGAAATCTTTAATTAAATCACACTTCTTTTGGTTTAAAAAAAAAATAAATAAATTATTTTCATACATTTTATCAAAAAATTTTCATTAAGTATATGTTGCATACTTTTAGGTAAATGCATTTTTAATTATTTTTTTTTTAATTCAAAAGAAAATTTTCAACGCCTTATTTAATTAGGAAGAAAAAAAATATACAATTTATTTTGAAAAAAAGAATTTTGTTTAATTTTTATTTTTTTTATTTAAAATAAATATATTTACAGTTAAATAAAAAAAAAAATTATTCTTTTATTTTATTTTTCTTCTATAAATGTTGGAATACACAGATTTTTTTTTTTTAGTTTTTTAAAAGAACCACCTTTTAATTAATTTCTGTTCAAAAAAACAGAAATACTAGTATAGTGTGCATACTGATTTTTTTTTTATTGCAGTAAAAGTGGGTGTTTGTGTTTTTTTCACAAGTTTTACTATTTTTTTCAATTTTAGAACGTTTCATTACACTCTGAAATTTTTAAAAATATGAAAATTTATAAAGAAAATTCGAAAAAAAAACCTTGACACACTGTCAAAGATTTATTATTTTAATTTAGTGTTTTTGTTATTTATTTATATATAAATAGGAAAATGTATATAAATATATATACATATCAGTGGGAGCTCGTGGATTTTCCACATACTGATTCAAAATAAAAAAAAAAGTTTAAATAAAACCAAAAATTGTTTAAAGAGTTATATTTTATTCTGATTTCATTAGTTGCAAAAATATTTATTACATCTTCATAAAAAGTATGAGTTCTTGCAACATTTTTTTTTCAATATAAATTAATGACAAACTAGACATTCTGTCTAAGTTTTTATATTTTTTAAGCTTGAAAAAGATCTTTCTGCTGACGTAGAAGAAGCTGGTATAGCTTCTCTTGGTAATGCATGTTTGAATGCTTCTTTTAGATTATCTACCAAGTCATTTTGTTTACAATATAAACTAAACTAAAATTAAATCATTTCTTAAAGAAATAAAATCGAAAATTGAAACAAAATTATTTTTTAATGAGATAAAGTAACTAATTGGAAATTTTTAATATAAAATTGTTTAAAAATATTAAACTCTACTAAAGTCTAAATAAAAATAAAACAAAGGCTACAAAAACATTAAACTCATAGACATACACTTGTTGTAATGACTACAAGTTGGAATTGCAAATTACAAGCAACTATATACTTTTTAAATCCATAGAAGAAATTATTTTTTATTTTGATTTTTTTTTATTTTTGTTTTTATAAAATACAATACCTACTCAATAGTCAAAATAGGTACCTATTCTTGTTTTTTCCTTAGATTTAAAACATTAAATCGAATTTTCGTTGAAAAAAAAATATCGAATTTGCTGAAGAGAAAATAAAAATCAAATATTGTCGTTGGTTCATATTTTCTTCATAGTTTATACTTCATAGATTCAAATAACTAAATTGAATATATGGCATTCACATGGTACTACTTTACATTGCATATTTTAACATAATAATATAATACATACAATTTAACGCGAATTAATATTAAACATTTCTAAATGTATGCAAATAACAAAAATAAAAATATAGGAGATGAATTATGTAATATTGTGGATTCAATTTGTTCTACTGAATCTAAGGTAAAATTTATATTGGCATTTGGACCAAAATATATGTTTTCTTTTGTTTTGTTCGAATTAATATAAATTTATAATAATTAAAATTTTTTTAAAACTTTTCGATTTTCAGTAAAGCAAAAATTACAACTGATTCAATTAATTAGTTGAATCTTAGGAGAAGCCGCCACTGATACATATAAACAAATATACTACTAAACAATTTATTATGAGAATTATAACTGTATTATAAATGCAAGTGGAAAACTCTTCATACATAAATTAAATTATATTGTATAGTATAAATTCTTAAGAACTTTCGACTGATAAATATGAGTTTGTCATTGCTTTTAAGAATCTAATGAAATTTTATTCATTTTCACTAATTTGAAATATTTTGCAAAAAACACTCATTCAATAGCGCATCAACCCTTCAATTATTTGAACTAAATTTAAGATTAAGAATGTTAACACATTTTTTCAATGATAATTTTCATAATTTTTCCATTTTTCATGGACTTATAAATACAAAAAAAAATACACCAAAAACTAATATGGACGTACATAAGCGGATTTAGAGTTTAATTTTCTTTCATCATGTGTGTGTGTTCTGATTATATTTCTATATGGTATAAAATAATAAAAGAAAATTTCATGTCAAGTTCTTTAGTCTCAATGTCCTTTTGAAAAAAAATAAAAAATACTTTTAAACAAATGTACAGATGTCATTCTTTTAATAATTTTTCTTTTCAGTTTTTTTTCCTAATTAATCCGTTGAGTTTTCCTTTTTCCATCTTTTAATAGTTTTTCATTTTTCTTTTCAATAGATTCTGTGTTTTTTTTTTTTTTTATTCATATGTCAAGGACTCATATAAAGAAAAAAACAATTATGCCATTTATACATGCACATAGGTACTACACATACAGGAAATTCTACTTAAAAAAAAAAGTTCAGGAAATAATTTAAAAAAAAAAAAACAAAAAATTAAATGAAAGAAAACAAATTACAAAAAAAAAAAAAATGAGAAAAATAAAGAAAATAGTAAATTAATAATAATAAAAAAAAAATATGGAAAATAAATTGAGGAAAAAACTAATGTTTACGTTCGTTTTTTTTTTTTCATACATACTTTACTTAAAAGTTTAAAGTGGTTTAAAAATAAATTTAAATGAATAAGACGATTTGAATGAATAAGTATTTAATTACCCACATATGCAAGTTTGTTACAGTGATAGACAAAATTGTAAATACATTTAAAAATAAATTTTAAAGCAATAATTTAATTAGTGTTAAGGTTATTTTATATTGAATAATGGAAATTTTAACTATCTGGTATATTAACGTTGGAACGATTGCGGGTTCGATCCCTGCTTAGATTGCTAACTTTCGAAAAATGTGAATTTCAATAAAATTTTCCCGAACAAATAATAATTGTAATAAAATAATTAAATAAATAGATAAATAGTATTTGTATAATCAAATAATAGCACTCTACTATATAATGCGCTTAAAAATCGACGGTTTTTAAATTATTGCAGTATAATTTATGATATGTAATATTAATATGAATAAATAATTCAAAATAATAGAAATTAAAAATTTATAGTAAGTAAAAATTAAACTGGTATAGTACAGGTTCTATTCCTACACAGATATTAAGTCTCTTTTTAACGGAAATAACTGAAAAATTACAATTTCCCTTTAATTATCTAATTATTAACAAAAATAGTCTTTGAAATTACGTTTGCTACCTTTATAACAATGATAATTTTAATTTATTTTCTAGTTATTTCCTTTGGTCTTTTAATCTTAAAATCTTAATTTAATTTCATCAATTTTATATAATATCCCAACTGTTTTTCCAAATTTCTAAAATTCAAAAATTTGCACCTGAAAGTATGCAAATTTGTTATTTTAGTTTAACTTTTATATAATTAATTTCAAGCTCCTTTTTTTTTGAGTTATTTTTGAGTTTTTAAGTTTTGAGCTATTTCGATTCTTCATTCACAAATAAAGGCAAATTTAATATACCCTTTGACCTACAATCGTACGAGCATAAAAAGTTATAAAGCCAAAAAAGGAAATGGAAAAAATTCGAAACAACCTGTTCGATCCCCACTCAGATTGTAAGATTTTTTCAATGAAAATTTACGGTCGAATATAATATTAGTATAAATTATTAAATTAATGTGTAATAAACTGTATTGGTATAATCTAATAAAAGTATCAAAAACTGTTATAGTTACAGTAACCGATAGTTTTAAAATATTGTATTATCTTAAAATTTGTAAAATTGAAAATCAAAATAATTAGATATAGATGATATAAATAATAATTAAATATAACAATGACTCACTTAATGAAATTACAACCACTTATTCATTAGTTTGAAAATATATTCTTAAAATATTTTTTTAATTTTTTCAAAGAAATATTAATTAAAGGAAATACTATTTTTTATGAATATTATGATTAAAGAAACTGAAGCCTAGTTTAAAATATAAAAACTTGATGAATGCCCTTGTACTCCTTAAAGGAGTGGAAAAGGAATAACAAAAATATATGTATTACGCATTATATATTTTTACAACAGAAAATCGATCGGTTACAAATATTATTTAATGAAGAAAAATTTTGTGTAAAAGCAAGTTCACATATCCTTTTTTTTTTTCTTAGAAATTGTAAAATCATTTATTCAACAGTTCTTTTATTTTCTCTTGTTATACTTTACTACAAACTTTACATTTTCTTTTTTTAAATTTTAAATAACAGCAATTTCATTTTAAATTTTCTTTTTTTTTAATTTTTCAATTATGAATCAACAAAACAAAGCAGCAACAGAAACATTAAAATCATTTACAACATTAAAATTTTTTTAAAAACTAAAAAAATAACATAATCATTATCATCATAATAACAATCATTATCATTACTTGATTTTTAAATGAATATATATATATATATATGTAGATATTTTTATACGTATTCATCATATAAATACATATATACATACATAAAAAATTATTTCAACAGTCCATTAAATTAGAAATTCAATCCTATTAACAATCCCCCCTTTTTTTTTAAGAGTCCATTAAATTTAAATGACCTATGACACGACATCTTTTATTCATTCTCCATTCAAACATTAAAAATGAAAAAAACAAAGTACGCATATATCCAATTTAAATGAAAATATTTTTAAACAAAATAAAAATGAATAAAACAAATTTGTAATAATAATAAAAATAAAAAATTGTAATACATAGAAAGCTCTTTAATTTTTAACATCATTCTGGAAGATCTCTCTACAGAATATCACATTTCATCACATACAATGTTTATTAAAATAGAAAATTATTTCTTAAAAATAAAAAAAATAATTAAATTGAAACAAAAATGAAATTGTTCAATATTTCTATGTTCTATTATTAAATTTTTTTTTAATTTTTGTTTATATTTTTATGTATACATATACAGTGAAAGCTCTCTTAGCCGGACGTTCTTATATACGGACATCTTTTTCAAAGGACAGTATATAAGGACAGTTTTTTCAAAACCAATTCTTTTTTTAAATTTTCCATACAAAACCCATTCTTTTAACCGGACGCGGACACTTCAATCATTCGTAAACGGACACTTGTAATTTATGAGCAAGCTTTTTTAATTTAATGTGAGTAATATGGAGTTGGATGTAATTTTGTATTATAATTTACTATATTATATTATATTTAATTATAGCTATGCATTCTAATTTTTAGAATTAAATATTAGAATCTTAAACATACATAATTGGATTTGAATAATATTATCTATCTTAATACATAGAAGTACTTTTTATTGCTTATTTTTCAAAAGGTTTTGAGCAAAGGAGAGATAGTATTAGTATGTATTAGTAATCAGATGCAAACCCATTCTCTAAAAATTAAAAATTTTTTCCATTTTTTAAAAATAATACGTATTAGGTTTATTAGGTTTATTACGCATACAATTTGGGTAAAGTTCACCAGTTCTTGAACAATTGGAAACTAAAAGCTACAATGTCTTAAAAACTATTGACAGTCTAAAAAAATTTGCAACATTTAAAGAGGATCTTACAGCATTCCAGTTTATAAAAAACTTAAAAACACATTTCAAAAATAATGTTTGAAAAATTGACCAAGAAAAAATACGGCAGTCAAAGATTTCAAATTTTTTAGTTTTTATGTTGTTTTACCATTATAATTTTACCCTTGAAAAAACGTTATTAAAAAAATAAATAAAGAATTTAAGAAAAGTTATAAAAAAATTTTTTCTATTAACCGGACAGTTCTCATAAGCGGACGAAAATTTTAGAACCGTGAGTGTCCGTTTATGAGAGCTTTCATTGTATATACATATAAGATATAATATATCTAATTATAAAAAAAATTTTCACATCATTCAATCTTTCATTTTCCTCATTGGCTTTACAAAGTACAATAAAACTCAAAAAAAGAAAAAACAGGACATAAAGAATTTTCATTTTTTTTTTTTAAATGGAAAATTCAATTGAATTCAATTTTTTTTTTTTTTTTGAAAGTAAAGTAATTTTCTAATATTTTCAATTGAAAATATAAATAGCAATATTTCCATTATACTCTAAAATGTAAAAGTAAAACATTAAACATAATTTCTAACTTTTATAAAAAATATTTAAAAATATAAAAATTTGTTTTATATATAGATATATATTGTCCTTGTATTGCCCTTGTTTAACATTAGAACAATAATAATAACAAATAAAAAAATAAATATGATATAAACCATAACTTCCGGCCGGTTCATTTTTTTCAATCAAATATAAAAATTGAAATTTATAGCTTCACTACCCAATAATAAAACCAAAAAAAAACTAAACCCCCCTCCTTCCCTCTCTATTATCCTCCATATATCCTTCAGTATCCATAGATATTTACAAAAACATTTTTCATATGAAAATTTTCCCCAAAATAAAAAAATCCAAAATCTGTTTTTATTTTCCTTTTTCAATCTCCCAAAATTTTTATTATAGATTTTTTCTTTGTTTTGTTTTGCTTTTTTTCAAATTTTTTTATTTATTTACAGTTTTATATTTTGATACAATATACCGTTATACTCTTTAAAAATATCGATTTATTACAGTTTCTAGAAACGTAAAACAAAAAAAAAAAAAAAAAAAAAACAAACTAAATTTAAAATGAAAAATAAAAATGACAACTTCAAAAATTACGAAAATTTTCAGAAATTTTTTACTTTTATTAAAGAGAGAAAGAGATAGCAAAAAAAGAGAAAAAAAAAATTTAAAGCAATAATAACAATAAAGTAAATTATGCCCCAGCCATGTACAATATACAATTATAATATATATATATATATATCAACATATATATATATATAAACATATATATATATATAAAAACATATATATAAAATATATAAATATATATATATATATATGTACATAAATGTATACATATCCTGTTTAAATTTAACATTTCATTTTTCGTTTAACAAAACGGTATATTTTAAGAAAAAGATGTATTTACTGTTATGTTATTGTCTATACAAAACAATAACAATAACAAAAACAAACAAAAACAAAAACAAATAAATAAACAAAATTCCTGGTTAAAATAAAAAATATAAAAATTAAATATCCTGCTTTAAAATTATCCTTATGAAATACAATTTTTTATTTTTTTTTTTTTGAAACAGGATAAGGTATTTCATATCCTGTTCTAGTTTTTTTTTTTTTCATTTTTTTCTAACTGTTTTTTAAAGTATCTGAAGAAAAAAAAAATTTCAAATAAAAAATAAATAAAATAAAAAGAATTTACCCTTTATTTTTAAAAACTTTAGAATAAAGAAATAGAGAAATTTATTATCCAGGGAATTTTTACAAATTATATGTATTATAACGGTACAATTTAATTTACAAGATAGTTTTGAAATGTTAAGTTTAATTTTTTTTTAAAATAAAATAAAATAATAATATAATTACAAATAATCTATGTTTAGAACCAAATTCAAATAGTTTAAGAATTCTTTGAATATTTTTCATTTAAATTATTTTTTGTTTAAGTAGATGGAAACAAACTTTAAAAAAAAAAGTCTCTAAAGTTTACAGGGGATTTTTTTCGCAACTATTGTTTAAAAAAACAAAAATGAATCTAATCCTTCATGATTACTTTTAATTATACCAATTTTAAATGGATTTTAGTTAGGGTTAAGGCCCCACACATATCTATGACTTACGTTTTGTAGAAGCTCTTCAATGCATTTTTGAATCGTAAAAACAAAACTACCTTTCGATTTTTAAATAAAAATTAGATATTATTCTTATTCTAGAACCGAACCTTGAATACCCTAGTAACTTAAATCATATAACAAAATTCGATTTAAATTACACAAACTCAAAATACCTAGGGAATATTTCACCAAATTAACAGTCGTACAATTTTCAAAAAAAATTTTCACAAATTTGTAAATTTTATTAAAATTTACATGTATTTTATGAAAAATTTTAAGAGTTGAAAAAATTGTAAATTTTGTAAAATAATCGAATGGTAGTTGAGAAGAATCCTATGTCTTTACTTGTGAAATAAATAAAAAATATTAAAATGAAATGTTTACTGGTACAATGTTACGATAATATATAGTTTTAAACGTTTGGGAACTTAGTTTCTTTAGAAAGATATAGTAGTTAATTAACAAAATAAATAAAATTTCTCTTCCTGATACCAGCTTCAGCTGAACGATATGGTTATATTCAGATAATCAACAAAGATAGGAAACAATACCCCAAATTTATAAATTGTATTCTAAGTTTTATTCCAAATTGTAAATTAAATAATGTCACAAATTGAATGAATAAATAAATATTACAGGTTTTTCACTCCAGAACCAACTTTTTGCAATTGAAAAACCAACCTTTTGCAATTGAAAACCAAGTTTTTGCAAATCAAATACAACCTTTTGCAATTGAAAAACGACCATCTGCAAATCAAATCCAACCTTTTGCAATTGAAAACCAACTTTTTGCAATTTAAAACCAACTTTTTGCAAATCAAATACAACCTTTTGGAAATCCATTTCAACTTTTTTCTTATCAAATGAATAAAATAATCACGTATGTAATTTGAAATTATTTCCAGCGTCCTTTTGACTTTAACAAGCTACCAATTAAAAGGCATTCCGAAAATTTAAAATTCTTATTCCATTTCCACCTAATCTTGTATTTACCTACGTAGTTTGTAAAATAATCTTGTATTTTAAACTATTTAAATATTTAATTTTGCAAAATTTTCAATTTTTCTGTACATTCAAAAACTTCTTCAATTTTAAACTTTACAAATTAACTAAAATATAAAAGTTTTTAATGTAATGCGACATTTAGATTTTAATATATAAAAAAAATATTTTTTAATATCATTGAAATTACACCAGATTTTATAAATATTTATATTGTAAATACATATTGTTTGTTTTGAAAAAAGTTTATCTACAATTTCTTAATTAATATTTTTACCCAATTCTATTTTTGTCAAAATTAAAAGTTCAGAATCTAAAAACAAAAGACATTACATTTTTACAAAATGCATTCTTACATGTTCTTTCTTTTCAAATACATAATAAGGAATTTGAAATAAAAACATTAACCAACACAATGACATTAAATTTCAAAAGAAAATTTTAAGGAAAATTTTTTTAAAAAAAAACAAAATACGAAAGAAAACAAAACATGGGACCTCGTATCAAATATGTATTGCAAAAAAAAAAAAAATTCAAATAAAAAAGAAACTATCAAAAATGAGAAATTAAATTGAAATCCTTTTTGAAATCTGTATCCTGTGCCCTGTCATATGTTTATTGAATGCTATGTTATGCGTTATGTTTTCGTTGTCAAATGTCGCGAGACAAAATAAAGGAAGTGCAAAAAAAAAAAATTAAAACTGAAGTTATCTCATGCTCTTTGGTTTTTTTTGTTTTTTTATTCTTTATTATTATTGTGTTTTATTATTACTTTTATTTTGATATTGTTTAAAACTTTTATTATCCGTATCCTTTTTTTTTTTTTTTGAAATTTTATTTTAAAAATTTAATAAATATTTATATTATATTCTCTTTCCATCATTTAATTTTGATTTAATTTTATTTTTTTTCACAATTTTTTTAAATTTATATTTCCATTTTTGTATACATATATATACATATATATTTAAAATATATAAATATTTTTTTTTAAGTTAACACTATATGTATATGCGTATATGTATTGCAATTTCTATATAACTTTGCACAAAATTTTTTGGGGAATTTATTCACTTGAAATCCATTTTTAATAATAATTAAATTTTTATTTTTTATTTTTTTTTTTTTTTTTTGAGATCTTAATCCTTTAAAAGACCGGCGATAACTGGAGCTCTCTGCACCAGAAGAACCATATTTATATGATGCAAGGCAAAAAAAAAATTGAAAATATTATTTTTGGAGAAAAACAAAAACAAATAATTGACAATTCACAAATGAGATGTGAACAACTTTCATAAAAATGTGTGTATTGCAAAAGAAAAATTCGAAAAGAGAGAAAGGAAGAGAATGAGAAAATGATGTAAAAATGGCGCATGCTATTTACAGACTTATAACAGTTTTTGATAAAATTATTTTGATTCTTTGTTATTATTATATTTAGTTAGTAAGTGGTTTGGTTATATGTTTTCTCATGATTAATAGAAATGTAATTGTTGTTTTATGTTTTGTTATTTTTTTAATTTTGATGTTTTTCCAATTTTTGTTTTTTTTTTTTTTTTTTTTTTTTTTTTGTAAAGAAGACGAAATTATTTTGGAAAAAGTTTTATTTGTTTTGTTTTTTTTTGTAAAAAAACAGGCAACTATTGTGAATTTAACACACATGAGAAATTTTTTTTTTTTTGACTTTAAGAAGATTGTTAATTTAGTACCCAATTCATTCAAAATATTGTTAATGAATATGATAAGTAGAAATGTATAGGTATGATAAAGGGTTAGATTTTGAATCAAATAGGAGAAAAGGAATCAGATGTACCAAAACAAAAATACTGTATTTAAATAAGAAAAGAGTACTTGTCTGAATTATAAAAAATTCACAATGGTTTAAAAATGATGAAGTTTTAAAATGAAATAAAAAGAAACAGATACTTGAAAAATAAAATTGATAGTAAATAAAGGAATATAATTGAAAAATTCTACGAAAAATACTTTTAACTTGTATTACAAAATCTTTCACGGAAAAAATCTTGCAAATGTTGAATAATACCTTTTTACCTCTTTCACAAATTTTCAGGATCATACTTTTTTTTTACAAATACAGAACTGCTCAAAAGTTTGCAAGATCCATCACCAAATCATCAAACACATAAATGAAAGAATTCTGTTTTTATTCTCAGATTGATTGTCTTGCTATTTATTTGTTTTTATTTATTAATTTCTAATTCCTTTTGTTTTGTATCTATATATATAAAAATGAAAGTTTGTTTACCTATTTGTTTGTTTGTTTGTTCGTTGTTTGTATGTAGCGAGTAGACTTCTAAACTGCTCAGCCGATGATCATAAAAATTTGTATATAAAGGTTTTTTTGGGAACGGAAAAAAATCATGGACTAAAAATTTTTATTTATTTATTTATAATTTATCTCAAGAGAGCTTAAAGCTCGTACAGAGTATTTAATAATTATGTGTTATCTTACTAAGAAATAAAAAATAAAACAATTCTAAGAGATGATATAAATACAGATTTTTTTTTACTTTATTCTAAATTCGAAACGGTTTGACCGATTGACTTTATATTTAATATGCGTAAAGCACCTTATCTATAATTGTGCTATACATGGTTCTCTTTAACGGTGGAGTTGAAGATGGTGGGTTAAATAATGTATGACGGCAAATAATGTCATGTGAATAAAAATTTCGGTGTATTATTAATAGTTATGAAAAATTTTAAGTGAAATTTGACAAATTTGTTAAAAAATTAATAGAATAATTTTAGAAAAATCGTTTTAAAAAATTCCTACGAAATTATTATACATTTTGAAATTAATATCATATTCACACTACGTAAAAAACCTACTAAATAGCCTAGTTTTAAAATCAACCGTTCATACTATCGATATGCATGAACCTTGTATTGTTTGACGTTTCCATAACAGCAATATTTTTTAGAGTAAATAAACAAAATTGATTGTAAATAAAATAAATTAAAAATGAACAAGGAAAATAATTAAATTATAATTTTGATGACATTTTATCATTTTGACAGCATTTTTTTAATATGAAAAACCTTGTTACAAACTACGCATGAACCTGGTTCAAGTTCATAGTGTGAACATGGGGTAACATTAATCCCAAATGTAAATTTTTGTGTTAACTTTTTTTAAAAACATCAACTTAAAAAAAACCTCCAGTTAGAGGCGCAGCAACGCGCACCGGGTATTAGCTAGTACATATATATATAAAAAAAAGTTTATACTTAATTAAAAGATACCTTTGGTCACTTAATGAAACGCTATAATGGTCCGAGTTAGCGATTGGGATGTTAAATTTTCTGTTGTTTAGGTCTATAATTTAAAACCTATATTAGCTAGAGAAGTTGTTGAACCTATTTTAGATAGAAAAGCAGAACACGTCTGGTGACGTCTCAAGAAATATACCGTTATGCTAATATTTTTCTTAATTTTAGAAAAACCACAATTTTTTGAAAACTTTTCTTTTGATAAGCACTCTGTTGCATATCAATTAACATTATATACGTCTTTGGAAAGAGTTTTCCTCGGGCATTTTTTAAGCCGTGTGAAGGATATATAACTTTACAAATAAAGGTGTTAAAACATATTAATTTAAATTGTCCTCATAAATTTATAAAGGGCTTTTTGAATGCCTCAACGTTTCCGTCGCTCTATATAAGCTTTGTTAAATTTATGATGTGCAGTTACATATTACATATTTTTAATTCAACTTTTAAAAACTCAAACAAAGGTATACTATATAACAAATTATATTATTTATATACCTAGTTTTTGTATTTAAATAAACCGAATGATATTCATAATAAAATCATAAATTTCTTAAAATACTATTCTTATAATAGAATTTTCTTTTTAAGAAAAATCATCTCAATAGACTTAAGGAAATTTAATAAAAATATTATTTCCTTAGAAAATTTTTGAAAATCCACTTATATTCAATTAATTTATAAAAATTAATAGAGAGGGTCTTAGTAGAGAAGGTCAATTTCTACGAAATTTGAAGGAAGAGAATGATTTTGCATATTTCCGGTATCTTTATTTGAAAAACAAAAACAATATCGAATGGAATAAATGAAAATTCCCAAAAATCATATTCGTCATAATAAGGTAAGTAATTTTTCATTTCAGGGACATTATTATCTTCTATTATCTGATCAAAATAGAAAATATCAAAATTTTTTTTGGCCTAAGGTTATTTTAAAAGTTTGTAAGATAGCACAGGATGAAAATAAATCTAATAAATATTCAGATTATTTTGTGAGGAAAATTGGGCATTTAGGAAAGACGCATTTAATATATCATATAATTAATATATTTTCATTTTAATGATTTATTTTTAGGGCTGATAGATAGAAATATAATTGAAATAGGGTGGGCTAATTTTTGTTTTAGTACTCAACCTTATAACATGGAGAAAAACCATTGATTTCCAATAGATAGAATGCTGTTTGGTTATATATATTATTAATTTGATATTTGATTACAAGGCATTTCAGTATCTGTGAGTTATATTATTTATTTAAACTATTTTAGTTAATATTGTTGTGGTTTATATATTAATGTATTTTTTACTAAAGATATATAAATATTAAATATTGGTCATGCTACTTATTTGAACCAAATGACGAAGTGGAAGCTCTGTCAAGTCAAAAACAAAAATAAAATATTTTTTTTTCCACTTTTATTGGGATTCAAAACCAAGCCTCCAAGCATGTAAGATCGACACTCTAACCGTTGTGTCACCCAACCATTAAATCTTATAATTTTCTTACATATTAGTATTTATTTTTCAAATTAAATAGTTTAACCAATCTAGTCTCTAAAATTAATTTATTTTTACAAAAACTATTAAATCTAGAATTTAATTCACTTTTTATTTTGAAAATGTATAAAAAAAATCATTAATCATATTTTCTCATTTGTTTTTTAATTGGACCACTTTAATTCTCTAACACTGTTTTTCTCTCTATTAATTATCATGTTTACTAATTGTTAAACACAATCATTATCTTCTAAAGATAACTTAATTTATCATAAGTGAATTAATGTTATTATCAATAAATATCTAATATCTTATCACAGTTACCAATCCCATAATATTACATAGCCCCAATAAAAGAAAAACAAAAATTCAAAATACCATACTGTCTTTCTCTACCTTTTCCAAAACTCATTTTACATCCATCAATTTTAGGAAATTAGCAACAAAAGAAACAAAATAAAACATCAACAACACTTGCAATAAAATTTTATTTCTTTTATTGATGTAAGTTTATATCTAAATTACTTCGTCTCGCCTTATTTTTATTTTATTATACAATACCTTTTACCTGCGTTGGTCTGATTATAAGAGAATTAGAAAAAAATATAGAAAATTGGATGGGGACAGAAGTATTTATACATACACTCTTTTCACATAAATTTGGTCCTTTTTCATGTGAAATTTGTATTTTTTCAAAGAAATTTAACTTGGGTCTCAGGAGACAAACTAACATAATTTGAAAACTAATCCCGAATTCCGTAATAGAAACAAAAAATAAGTGATGAAAAAAACTAAGAGTTTTTAAAAAAGCACATTTTCAAAAAAATATAGTGTTTCACTAAGTATTTTATCGGAATATAATGTTGAAGCTTCAATATTAACGTTTAATTTAGGAAATCTATACTTTGGTGACTAAGTTACTACTTACTTATAAGAAGAGTAAATTTTTAATTTTTAAGTCCTAGTAGCCCCTCTACGGGGACGTTTCCAATTTCTCAAGGATCTAATCCACACTACTCCCCTTTCCCCAACTTTTTTAGGTTCTAGGAATTAAATTGTGAATTCCACCAAAATTTGGAATTTTACTCAGAATTTTACTGTTTAAGCAAAAATGGTTAAAACTGAGAGACACTTTCTTCAATTTAAAGAACCGCTTTTAAATTTAAGAAAATCTTTTAACATATGTTAAAATACAATGTTGGAACTTTAAATTTTGTTTTTTTTTTCAAGTTGCAGGTGTTTAAAAATAGCCAAATATCAATTTTCGAGCCCTTATAGCTCCTACCCACGGGGCTTGACAAAAAAAATTTGTTAGCCGACTCCTGCTAATTTCTGAGGATCTAACTTTTCCCAAAATTAAAGATCCTAGCTTGAACCGTTCAGAAGATATGTGTGACCAAATATTTTGCAAAAATTTAGTTTTGCGTAATGTTAAATTTTAGTACCGTATGGCAACCCTTAATATTTGACTTTTAAAATTTTATAAAGATTATAAAACCATCTATCGTTTTCAGATTAAAAATATATATAACACAACTCTAGTTATAACAATTTAAATATAGGGCTTTTTCCAACTTTGGGGGCCCCGTAACAGGTGGGGCTACAGAAAAAAATTCTTCTACAAAATTATTTTTTTTACAATACCTTCCCTTGATTAAAATTTTTTTACTCTATTGCAAACGGTGCAAAAGTTTTTGTAAACATACGGACGGACGAACAGAGTGAATATAGGCACATTTTTACAAAATTTTTTGAAAATGTGCTAAAAAGGAAAATAGTCAAATTTTTGGGAGGTGTTTTTTTAGAACAGGCATAAGAGTCGAACTTATTTAATATTATTTTTTCTAAGAAAGGCCAAGTTAATGTGAAACGAGTATATTTATATATATATATATACATTTAAATATATTTATATATATTAACAATATTTTATACATATATATATGCTTACCAACGCATATCAAACTGTAAGAATATTAAAATATATAAGAATATAATTATCATGCTGTGCCTTTGTGGAAATTATTTTTAGGGGGAACAATTTTTGGGGGAATAACTTTGGGGGTTAAATTCTTCCATATAATTTTTCATACCGTTACACATAAACAATTGGACTGGACCCTTAAAAACTTAACATTTCATGTTCTATTGGATATTTTTTATTTTTTTATTATATAAATAAAAAATCAATCAATAATTTACAAGTCTAATATGACTAGTAAGGAATTAGAAATATTTACAAAAAATTATATAATTGGAACTAGAAATTATTCCAAAGGGAATACGAAACATAAAATATAAACAGAGTTATTTTAATATTCTATTGAAGAAAAAAATATCAAAATATATATAAGAAATTGAAATATTGTAAAATACACAATATTAATTTAATTTTGTTCATTTTGTCGGTCAAAAAAAAAAGTAAAGATTACTTAGAATTAATCCCAAAATTATATTGCACAACACTTTTGGGTTTTTTTCGGGAATTTTATTTGGTTTTTAGTTTTCAGAAGACATCATCAGATATTCTTGGGAATTTCACCATATTTAATGGAAAATTCAATTAATTTAACCAAATGGTATACCAGTGCAATGCTAAATAGGAATTTGAATAATAATTGAGGAATATTTCAAACCAACTTTAAATTGGTTGACTTTTAGTTTTAAAATACCGTCAAAAATAAATATATAAAATATTAAAAATTTATTTAAATATTTAAATTGATTTTCTGCGAAAAAATATAATATGATACAATAATTAATATTTTAATAAATTCATATCCGAGAATTTTTTTAATTTTATTAAAAAAAAAAATTAAATTTAAATTATTAAAAGCACAATATTGTGAAGTAGATTTTGTCATCTATGGAGAGATATTAATATTAATTTATATATTAATATTAATTAATTAAATATTTTTTTAACAAAATAATAAACGTTTGGCATAAAATTCAACTACTGTCGACATAATTTCAGATATTTAGCTTAATTAGACACATAATTACAAAATATAAACAAATAATTTAATTGAATAATATAACTCACAGATACAAAAATATCTTATTATCTTAATTCACAGATACAAGAATTTTATCTATTGAAAATCTAGACGTTTCTATATGTTAAGGGCTAGTTCTAGTACTATCTCATGTTTAAATTGTATGTGGAATTCATTAAGATCAATTCTAATAATAGAATATTCAAAGTAAAGGAAAAAGTTATAAAAAAGAAGCTTTTGAAATATCTAGATCGGAAGGATTGGCTTCGTGATAGACAATACGTGTTCAGAGCCCGTCGTTCTACTGATAATCTCATGAAATCCAAAATGGGGTGAAATCAACATAGTTCGTTATAACAGAGTAGATTTCAGCACCAAAAAAACTCAATGCTTTCTAATTTCGAGAAAAATAGCGACTACTGTTTCGAACCTTTCATTTCAAGGAAAGGCTTTTTACCATACGGCTGACTTGAACATTTTGGGGGTTGAACTAAACCAAAAATTGACTTGATCAAAACATATTTTTGGACTAGCTATGGACACTGCTAAGTGCTTGCATTCCTTGAATAGCTGCTAAACTTACTTCTCCTCCTTTGACCTATAATGCACACATTTGGGCTGGTGCTCCCATTACGGCGCCGGAATATCTTGATAAAGTGCAAAATGGAGGTATTCGTCTTATAAATGAACCCAGAGTTAGCCCAGCTCAACGCTCACTCCACTCAGCCATCCCTCATAATCCAAAAACCTCAAATAGCCTCAACCATTTTTAATTTCCAATTTTCATGTGTCTGGCAATTAAAACAATTAATTAAAATTAAAAAAAAAATTAACTAAGTGTTTGGATTTAATAATATAAATGTGAACTTAATAAAAATTAGGTCATACTTTTATCATATAAGTTAATTATGAGACATCAGTAAAATAATAAACATATTTGTTTGTGTATATTATTTTAGCAGCCCTTTTGTTGAAAAAAATTTTATACTCGTTTAATAAATGAAAAAAAAAAATTATAAAAAAGGAAAGAGATAAAATATTAAAAACAATAAGAGATAAAAAATAAAAATTAAAATCTATTTTCATATATGTTTATAAAAACATCTCTTTTGTTAATATGTATTCCACTTTTTCCCAACCCAACCCAACTTTATTTTCTTTTTTTTTTTATTAAATTCATTTTTAGGCCATTTAATTAAAAACTTTTTTATTTTCAGTATTCAAAAAAAAAAAACAGGAAAGAGTGTAATAGTGCAAACTGTGTCAACTCTGGGATATTCGTATGACCGTGATATCGACATTATATAATCCGGTTGATTACTTGACATAATTCTTCAAGCTTCAATAGATATAGAGTAATGCTCATACAAAAGAAGAAGTTGTATGACAGCTACTCAAACCCACTGCAGTAGACCAACCAAATTCTGCAAAAACTTTGTTATAAAACTAAACTATGTTTGGCAAAATTTCTGACACCCACCTTAAATAGGTACAGAGTAATGCTCATATAAAAAAATAAATTGATTGGCAGGTACTGGAACTGGCTGGATTTCAATAGCAATGACGGAAGGCTATTACATAAAAACGAATTTATGAAAATTTAAAAAATTCTAACTCTTTTAATTTTTGAGTTAACGTGCGGACGGACGGACATACATAGCCAAATCGATTTACTTTTCGATTATGATCCAAACCACACCTACAAGTCTATATCTACTCTCACTCCTCTCTGCGTCACAAACGTAATGGCAAATTTTGTATACCCTTTTGACCTATAGTCATATGGGTATAAAAAAGGAAAATGGAAACCTTTTTTTTTGTTTTGTTTTTTTTTATTATAATATCAATAGAAATTTTATTTTATTTATATTTTTGTTTCAGTTTTATTTTTAATTTAAAAAAAAATTATATATAAAATTATTTCTCCGAGAATCAACGTATCTGTCAGATTGTTTGTAACTGATCAAATTGAAATTACTTTGAATGAAAGAGTGTTTAACAGATTATAAGTTTAATCATAAAGTACTAGGCATCAGTCTAAGTACTTTCTCGTATAATAACTCAATTTTTGTTTCATCCGTCAATCATTTCAGTTTTCGATGAGTCATTTATCCAGGAACTGCACTATTGGAATTTATGAATGAAAATATAAGAAAAATACTTGAATACTTTAAAAATGGTTGAATTCTTGATACTTAAGTATTTCTTGATAATTACTTACTCGAAAATAATTAAGATCAAAAACTAATTACAAAAGTATTTAAACCGAAAAATCTGTGTAATTAATTTCTGGGAATTAAAAATATTTTTATCGAAATCTAAGTAATAATGGTGCTTCACCAAGTAAGGGTATCAGGAAATGTTACTGGTAATTGTACTGGTACGTGAAATATACAGGTCTGGGTCTGATATCCATTTCCATTTTCTTCTTCTTATGTTAACGATTATTTGTTCCTTAATGCAATTGTAATCATTTAAAATAATATTTGACAGTTATTTGACAGTTACAGATTCTGGATACAAAATACTACAAAATTCTGGCATTCTGTATCTGTTTATGGCATTAAACAATAGAGTTACTTAATGAGACCATGAATTCCTAAACTTCCTTCTTATTATGTTGAAGGTCTTCTGAAAATATTTTAAACATAATGGAATTTAAAATTAAAAGAAAACTTGCAAATAAATTTAAATTTGAATTCATTTCATTTTAAAACTTTAGCCCCAGTATTGTAGTCATTTTAAAACACCAGCCTCCAGTCAATTGTATTAACGATAAAATATTTATTTTTTTTAAATTGTAACATCCAAAATTAGAAATTAAATTAAATTCGAAAAAAAAGGTACGTGTATATAATTCTGCTTTCCATTTAATTTATTTTTTTTTTTGTTTTCATTAACTTTTGTCCTGTTTTTGGTGCAGATTTTAATTTTCCAAAGAATTTCAATAGAATTTTTTAGGAATTTACACGTATGCTAAAAAAATATCACATATTATAAAAAAAAATACAATAAAAAGTTTTTAATTAAAAAAAAAAAAAAAACTTGACACTTCATTATCACACAACGAATTAAAAAAAAATTTCTTTTTATTTTTTTACTTCATTTTCCAAACTTTTTTAATTAAAATATTTAAATAATTATTGAAAAATAAAAAAATTCTAAATTTGACTTTTGTTTTTTTTTTTGCTCATATGTCAAATCAAAAATAAAAATGTGCTGCATAAGCTGCAAAAGGTTTAAGCAAGACTTTCTTTACTTATTTTAATTATTATCGCCAATCTTTGATTTAAAATAAGGGCTTAAAAACAATTTGAGTACCCTGAAGTAACCAAGCCGAGGGTTTCCGAATTATATGAAACAACTTTAAGTAGCAGAACTCTCTAAAACTCTCTCAGTGACATCCGATGATATTAGATTTCGGTCATATAATATCATATATCAACCGGGAAAACTCAATATATAAAACTTATAGTGGGCTTTAAAAATTGCTCGGGAATAGTTAAATTCCAATTATTTATGTTTGATCAATACACCTCAACTTTATTTTTTTCGTCTTAGGAGTCATGTAAATCGGATTCGCAAATTTCTCAGAAAAAGGGTCCCAAAAATGATACTTGCTTATTTATGTATTGACTGTGTCAACTCTGGGATACCCGTATGACCGTAATATAAACATTATATCATCCGGTTAATTACTTTTGGCAAAATTTCAAACATTCAGCTTCATTAGGTGTAGAGTAATTTATTTATTTATTTATTTATTTCAATTTACAATGCCTTAAGAGAGAATAATAACCCTCATGTTAGGCTATATAGATTATTATACATTTCATTTTATCAAACATTATTTATAGAAAGTAATAAGATGTATTAATCAATTTGCAAGACAAGTGGAACAAAATAATCATAATAATTTTATCATTAAAAATTAAATATAAAAAAAATCAAAAATTAAAAATTAAAAAAAATTAAATAATTAAAAAAAAAAATATTTAGAATTAAATAGAAAAGCCAGAAAGAAAATAAAAAGAAAACAAAAAGATAATGAATTTATAACACAGAATATAATCCAACAAAAGCAATAAAAAAAAAAAAAATATATGAAAATGAATGTGCTAAAATTAATTATATATTATATAAGTCCGGAAGATTTCAGAACACAAAACAATTGTAGAAGAAGTTTAAATTCAATTTCGTTCTCTGCTATATTGAGTAATACATTTTTTTTTTAATTCAATTTTTAGTTGATTACTCCTTAAAAGTTTTTGATGGTTTGGTAAGGTATTATACAATTTAATTCCTTGATGTAACATTGTAGATGAACCATAATGTGAAGTTCTTTTCCTATTTATATGAATTAAATTTTGATTCCTTGTATTTACTTGGTGAAAATCACTACGTTTAGGCAATGAAGTTATAGTATGAATATTTGAACAATTTATGTCATGAATATGAAGTATAAGTTTTATATTGAATAAATCTTTTATCAGTAACAAATTTTTTTCACTATGTATATAATGTGTTTTTTCTTGCCAACTGTAATTATACAAGCTTTTTATTGATTTATTTTGAATTACTTGAAGTTTATCAATTATTTGTTGAGTTGCTATACCCCATAGTTTTATACCATAACTTAAATGGCAATGGAACAGCGCATTATATACTGATGATTTCACACTATTTGGTAACAAATCAGAAATATTATTGAATACACCAACTGTAGAAGAAAGCTTTTTACAAAGGTTAGAAGTGTGAGTATTCCATTTTAATTTGTTGTCAATCCAAATCCCTAAATATTTAAATTCATTTACTTGCTGTAATGAATTCGTAGAGATTTTTATGTCGAGTAGATGAGGTGAAGAATCAATTACCATATATTTTGTTTTTTTAATGTTGATTGTTAATTTTTGATTAGTCATCCAAGAGCATAGTTTGTTTATCTCAGCGTTCATTTTTAATTGCAGTTCATTATAGCTTTTAGCATGGAAAATAAGGCAAACATCGTCGGCAAATAATATTATTTCTGCATCAAGGCCAATATCAGTTATGTTATCTATAAAAATTTTGAATAATAATGGACCAAGTATGCTACCCTGTGGTACCCCGTAAGGTACTTTTTCCTTTGTGCTTATTTTTGATCCTATTTGAGTAAATTGTATTCGTTGACTTAAATAAGAAGCAAACCATTTGTATGCTAACCCTTTAATACCATAACATTGCAATTTCTTCAATAATATATTATGATCAACAGTATCAAATGCTTTCGTTAAGTCCAGGAAAAATACCGATACTGCGTTCTTATTATCTTTTAAATTTTGTATAGTATTTATCATGTCAACCACAGCAGTCTCTGAATTAGATTTTATTCTAAAACCATATTGATTTTTGGAAAGGAGATTATTTTTTTCCAGAAATGAGCAAAGTTGTTTGTTAATTACTTTTTCCATTATTTTAGACAAAACGGGAGCCAAACAAATAGGTCTGTAATTATAAGAATCATTTTTACAACCAGATTTAAAAATAGGTATTATTTTCCCGATTTTAAGTTGTTCTGGAACTAGGTTTTCACTTAAAGATTTGTTAACAATTACCGCAATCGGTTCATATAGATACTCATTACATATTTTTAACATATTTGTAGATATATTTAAAATATCAGCCGAATTTGAGTTTTTTAAGTTTTTTATAATATTATATATTTCATATTTATCCGTATTTTCAAATTTAAATGATTTGTTAGTTTTGACATTTGTGTGAAATAATTTATCTTTATATTCCAGGGCCAGCGATTCTCCAATCGTAGCAAAATAGTGATTTAACTCATTTATTTTATTTTGAGCATCAACATCACACATTCCTTTTAATAATTCGACTTTATTTTTCTTACTATTCCCTCTATAAATTACCTCATTAATGCAATTCCAGATCTTAGAAGAATTATCCTTACTATTCTTAAATTTCTTTTCAAAATATTCTTTTATTTTTTTTCTACGCATACTGGTAACTCTATTCCGATAATATTTGTATAGACGTTCTAAGTCCGTATTTGACATATCTTTGATCCATTTTGAGTACCAAAATTGTTTGCATTTTGTAGTTAAGATAAGATCTTTATCTATCCATTTTTTATTATTATTATTATTATTATTATTATTATTATTATTATTATTATAATTAATGATTTTATATTTAGAGGCTTTATCTATTTTTTTATTTAATTTCAATATAAATTCAGATAATGTTTCTTCACAATTTTTTTCATCATTTAGAATTATCAAATCACTTGCTAATAAATTTTTCAACACATTTATATTTGTGCAGCGTATTGACCCATCTCTATTTTCTGTATTGTCAAGCTCATTCCTAATTAGACATTTTGACACTTCAATTATAATGACATTATGATCTGAAATGTCAATAGCGACATGAGATAACATAATCTGATCATTAACATTATTTGTAAACAAGTGATCTATACAAGTTTTAGTTAAGTTTCTAGATATAATATTTTCATTACATATATAAAAAGAGTGCATTAACATTAAGTTTTTATAATTGTTAATTTTGTTTGAATTTTCTAATAAATTTAAATTAAAATCACCTGTAATATATGTTTCAATTGAGTGTTTAGATTCCATAATACATTTTTCCAATTCAGTTAAGAAATTATTAAATGTTTCATTTAGTTCAGACGGAGCTCTGTAAACATTTATTAAGATAAAAAATTTATTGTTTTTTTTAATTTTTACACTTAAAAAGCTATCATTGTTATTACTGAATGAATACAGTGTGTCAAAGTTTAATTTCTTGTTGATAAATATTCCACAACCACCACCAATTTTATCTGGGCGACATGAGTAAATGGATTGAAAATTTAAAAAATTATAATATTTTGTTTCATCATTTTTCAGCCATGTTTCAGTAATACAGATTACATCAATGGAATTTTTTAGATTTAAAAGAATAATTTCCAGCTCATCAATTTTGTTTTTCAAGCTACGCGCATTTAGATACAATATTTTTAATGTATTGTTATGTTGATTTAAACTTACTTCACTTATTGTATTTATGTTTTTATTAATTGGGTTAACTAGGAATGGGTTTGAATTATTATTTTGTAAAATCATTAATTATATCAATGTTTTGCACAAAAATAATTTTATTTTGGAGTCTTTTCTAATAAAAACCTTTCCTTCCTTAACCCAAGCGTAAGCAATATGTTTTTCCCTTTTCAAATCTCTGGCCCTTTTAAATATATAACTATAATAGCTGGTTAAGCATTCATTTATAAACACAGGATGATTACTGTTATCTTTTAGCACCATTCCTGAATGTAAGTAGTTCTTATTAACTTTATGTTCTTTGTATGAATTCATTAGTTTAAGCTTAGAATCTTTATGCATTAAATTAATCACAATTGCTGGTGGCCCAGCTGATTCATTAACATTTTTTACTAATTTTTCATTATTTTTTCTATAAATTTCTTTAATGATATGCTCAGATGGATTTAAATTAAAATTATTTAGCACATTAGAACCAAGTGTAGACAAATTTTCATTTTCATGAAAAGGAACACCACTTAGTTGTATAGAATGACTTAATTTTTCCTGTTTTTGTTCATTCATTTTTATTGACATACGATTCAATTTTGTTTTTAAGATATCAACTTCATTATATAGATCAGTGTTTTCAGAAATAAGTTTTTCTGCAATATTTTTATAATCATTTATAGTTGTTTTTAGATTTTTGACTTCATTTTCAAGTGATTCATTTTTTCGTAGTAACTCATCTAGTTTTTTACTCAAATTTTCAATGCTTCTTGTTAAATCATTATTTTTATTATTATTTTTTAATATACTATTTTGGCCATTATTAACAACACTACTATTAGCCATAAAATCAAAGTTATTTATAGAAGTAGACATTGTACTACGACGATCACTAATTGTTTTACATTTTGAACACAACCATAATAGACTATCTTTTTTTATTTCATCAAACTTTTTTACAGATAATCCACTACATTTTTTATGAAATATTTTTCTGCAATCACCATTACAAATTATGAAATTATTTCCACTTTTTTTACAAATTGATTTACATTTATCACAAAACGATGTTGAATTGTCATCCGCCATATTGAAACTGATGCTCATATAAAAGATGGAGTTGGTTGGCAGCTACTCGAACCCACTGCAGTAAACTAACCAAATTTTGCAGAAACTTTGGCCATAAAACTAAACTATTTTTGGCAAAATTTCAATAATTGCTTCAATAGGTATAGAGTAATGCATAAAACAAAACGTTGTATGGCAAGTGCTCAAACCCGTGGACCAAAATGGCTGGATTTCAAAAGCGATGACGGCTATTACATCAAAACAATTTTGTGAAAATTTCAAAATCCTAGCTCTTTTATTTTTGAGTTATCGTGCTAACGGACGGACGACGGATGGATGGACATCTACCCCCCTCCTTCTCTGCGTCACAAACGTAATGGCAAATTTAGTATACCCTTTGACCTATAGTCATACGAGTATAAAAAGTATCCAACTTCTTGACCCGGTTAGAAAGTATGTTTCTTGTAAAATTTCAGCTTGCTAAGCCGTTCAACCACTATAGGACACATTCATAACAAACTAATATAGACAAATTTTATAGGATTTTAATATTTAAAAGGATGATGTAGTGGGTAAGCGTTTGGCTACCGACGGGGTGCGAAATATTGAATAAAACAAAATAATTCAAAAATAATTTTTTCTTACAAATCGCCATGGTTACCAAATATATATTTAATAAATAAATAATATTCAAAAACAAAGAGCTTTATTCCTTCGTTAAATAAAATAAAAGAATTTATTTTAAAATCTATTATAATTATCTACTATAGAAGTTCATAACCAATATTATATCGAGATTCCAACAAAAAATTTGATTTAAAAAAAATTTAATTCTAAAATATTATTTTCAAATATTTTGATATTGTTGTCCGAACCTCCTAAATTTTTAATAGAATTTCAAATAAAATTTCATATTCCAATTTATCATAAAAAAATTTCCAAGTATAAATAATAAATTTTATACAAAATTAAATTTTGGGGAAAAAAAAAAATATCAAATTGTACTGAAATCACTAATGATGTCCTTGAAAAAAATATCAAATTGAATCTTTTTGTGATTGTAGAATGTTCAAAATTCTTGCTAAATTATGTTCATAAATTCTAAATTACAAAGATTTATTCTTAAAAAAATTTCCCTCTTAAAAAAAATTTTGTAATTTTAAATTAATAATAAAACCCGTTAACTTATTTATAAGTTACAAAAAAGTTTTAGAAAAAAGTTCTAAGAATTTAAAGATAAATAAAATATTCAATAAGGGATTGAAAAAAGCTAAGAGTTTTTAAAAATCACATTTCCAATTATATTGTGTTTTACTCTAAGTTTAATTTTGGGAATATATGCACTGGTGACTAAGTTACTAATTTTTAAAAATGTTAAATTTTTAAGTTCTAATAGCTCTTCAATGGGGAAGATTTCAAAATTTTTACTAAGGCAACTTATCGTGATTCTCGAGAATCTAACCCCACCTCCCCCATTCCAATTAGAATTAATCTATTAAAATTAATATCGTTTTCTAAACTTTATTCATTTGTTAATATATTTGTTAATATTTTCTAGTCTAGCTGATGCTATATTGTTTATAAAATGTGTTCAATGTTATCTGTGTAATGTTAGTATTTATAAATTTTTGTGTATTAAGGTTTATATCGTTAAGTTTTATATTTATTAAGGATCTGTCATTTTCAAAAAAACCTAAAACTCAAATTTTTTCGCTAATAGTATGGTGAAGCGTTTAATGCTGAAATTCTAGTGCGATTGTTAGATTTTACTTAATGAAGTTCAATTTGTTTGTCTATAAGGAATTTTTTTTATATTCTTAAATTCATTATCAGTAATCAGTTTTTTAAAATGCCCTCTGTTTGATTTGAATTCTCTAAGCTTCTCAATTATAGTTTGATTATTTCTATCATTTAGATTTATAAACGTCAAAAAGTTTAGTTTTGAATTAGTGTACATATATGTATATAATTTCTTTAATATCTTTAGATGTATTTAACTCGGCTAAAAAAACCGTTCATCCATAGGCAGGGCTGCCATTTTAATGATTTTGTCACTAAATCTGGCGACTTTGCAATCTTTATCGCGACCAATTAATTCTAATTGAGGCCAGCGCAAAAGATTTTGTAAAAATGTGCCTATATAGTTTCACTCTATCCAACCGTCCGTATGTTTACAAAAATTTTTACATCGTTTGAAATAGAAAGAAATTTTAACCACGTTATATAGTTATTGCAAAAAAAAATAATATCATAGAAATCTTTTTTCTGTAGCGCCACCCGTTAGGAAACTACAGCCCCCCAAATTCGGGAAAGCCTTATATTTAAATTGCTATAACAACAGTTCTGTTAAGTATATTTTCAATCTGAGAACGCTAAAAGACAGCTGGTGTTATAAGCTTTTTAAATTTTTTTAAAAGGCACTTGTATAGGGTTACCACACGGTACTAAAATTTACCATTATGCAAAACTCAATTTTTGTAAAATTTTTGTCCCCACATATCTTCCTAACATTTCAAGCTAGATACATTTTTTCAATCTTCAATTTTAGAATAAATAAAACAGGATTAGGATTATTTTTTTAAAATTAAAAATAAACTGACCAAATCCAACAAAGTGTGCGTTAACTGAAAAAAATACAGAACTACATTAATTTCTTCTTATAACTTTTTGCTTTTTAATTTTATAATTGTTATTTTAGTTTGTTTTTATATTGCAGCATTTATAAATAAAAATTATTCATCAATTAATCTAATTTTTTATTTGGCGAATTTTAGCAACTTTTTTCAATTTTAAAATTTTAGCTGAAGAACTTTTGGCAACCCTGTCCATAAGCTGAGATTTTCTTTAATTTTAAATGAAATTCTCAAGGTATATTTTAACAAACATTTATTGAAATAATTTCAATAATAAAATTGGTTACTTACTTAAAATTAATTCAAATAAAATTATTTTAAATTAAAAAATAATTTCCTTAAATACTTATTTAAATTTAATTCTTGAAATAAATGGAATATTAATTGAAGAGAACTTGAATTATTATTATATAATTTATATTAATTTGTGTAATAACCAAAAACTTGATAACGAATCTTCTTATACCAATACTTATCATATTTTATTTTGCAAATTAACTCTTAATGGTTCTTTTTAGTACAAATAAAAATCATTCAATCATAACAAATGAACATTTGAAAAATATTTGAAAGCATACGAAAAGTTTTACAATTGAATTTAAATAAATTTATTTTTTAATTAAATTATTATTGGTATTGAAATAAATATAAAAGAAACTAATCAATTTCAGGAAACCGACCCAAAACAACACTACTTTTGGTCCTTTTTGGAAAATTAAATTAATTATATACATATTTTAAATATACCCATACATATATTAATTTATACTATTAAAATTGAATTATCAAAACGACCATCAGAGATTTTCTTGAATTAGAACAATGATATTCAAATTACATAACGCTTGGGAAACCAGATTCACAAAAAAATGTTTTAGATTAAAATGAAATTGACATCTTATGAATGAAACTACTAGAAACTGAACTATATATTTTCGAAGAGTTCCGAGTCAAACCCTGCTCGGATCATATCTAATAAAAAATATAATATTATATCACAATAGTTTTTATCATAATATACAATACCTGTCCTACCTGAAAATAAAAATCTAATTTACTAGCATAACACATTGAATGCGGTAGAGGACTGTTCATAAATAAATAAATTAAATACTACATATAATTATGGTATTTATTGAACCACATCCTATCCAAGGAAACTCATCCAAAAACCTAAATATTTTTTAGTTTATTATATACAAAAACTGGCATTGAAAACTAAAAAATTAATTCATAATAAAAAACTTTAATTTTTCAAGTTTATTTCTTAGATTTATTAACAAATATTAGAATAAAATTTTATAAAACACCCACATAATTTCTATGTCATTGTATATAGGAAACTTATGTTTCGAGTTCGGTTATTTATTAATTCTAATATCATTTTACCATACTCTGAATATTTAATATTTTACATAAATTCCAGTGTTTGTTTTTATTTAATTCAAAATTGAATTTTGCATAATTTTATTTTTAAATTATTCAGAATTTTTTTTTTTTTTTTATGGTCTTCTATTTTTGCCAAACTGAAGTAATTTATTAATTGACTGATTTATGGATAGATTTTTTAAAGGAAATGGGAGCACGTGCATCCTTGGGTTCGTTACATAGGTTTGAATCATAGACTTAAGGCAAAGGAGAATTTAAATTGTGGAAAGTTGCGAATATAACTTTCCTAGTTCTAAATAATTAGAAGTTTTTTAAAGGACTTTATTATAATGACCGAAATTGTTTTCCAAGCTTTCATTAGATGAACGCATCCCATCTGTCCTTTAATGCTGATTTAATACTCGGCTTTCCGTCTTTTCCCAACCCAACTACATATCCATTATATATTTTATGAAATTTTATTGGTTTCTCAACACTAAATGACTCCTTCGCAGTCTTGTTTTTTTTTTGAAGGATGAGTACAGCATACAAAATAAATGGATTAGTTAATGGGAAATGAAAAAGGAAAAAATGGGATTAAAAAACACCTCAAATTTTTTGATATAAAAATTTTTTGGAATTTTGTATATAAAAAGAAAATACCAATTGGTTGCTATATATATATATACAGCATTATTCCATCTTTTGCATCTATTTATTATAATAATTTTTGTTTTTTGCCATTGAAAATATCCTTCTTTGTATTTACCCTAAAATATATATATATATATATATATTTAATGGATTTTCTTATTCCATGTTAATGGAAAATTCTCTTGAGATTTCACCGTTTTATTGCCAGGTTATGTCTAAGCGTTAAAGGTGTTGTCGTACATTGAGAATGTATACACAACACATAGAAATAGAGAATGGTGTACTAATTGGATTGTTTTGATTTAAAGAGTACGAATGTCAAATTGACAGGGGGAATATAAGAAAAATAAAAATGTTTATAGTCACTTATTATTTTTTATTGCTAATATTAAAGTGAGCACTTGGAGATTGAGTTTTTTATGTATTTTTGATAAATTGAACTGATAATGTTATAAAATAAAAAACTTAAAATAAATTATGATTATATTTTGGGTAATAAAGATTTCAATCAATTTAATAAAATTAATTAGTAAGTTAATAGCATTTTTATTGTTTATATGGATGAGGAATAAAAAATTGCAATACAAAGAGAAATAAAATATTACGAAAATCTATTATTATGATAAATGTAGCAGCATTTGTCAGAATCGTCAAAAGAAAGTAAAAAATTTGTAAATCAAAAATTTACTACCTTAACCTCAACAGCATCGTTCAAAATTAAATGCTTCCAGTTTATTACAGATTTTGAGAAACTGAGAAAAACACAGACAGACAGTGTTACAAATACAAGTGTTACCAATTCTTTTCCCAAAAAAACCAAAAATATACTACTATGTCCATTACAGAATAAACCGCTACTACAGGAAAAGCATAATTATGAAATTTCTTTCACTATTATATACGTAATAATTCTCATCAAAGCTATGTAAAATGTTTATTATTATTTTTTGATCATATATAATTTTATCCAACTAAGGTTATGATGTTAATAATTTTGTCAGGGAGACCAGCATTATTCATTTTTTCCCAGATAAAATTTTGTAGTGCGTCTTTAACAAAAAAATTGTTAAATATAATATTAAAAATACTTAGAAAATTTGGACTTGAAAAAATCTACAAAAATTTTTTTTGGTTCGCATAAAACCTAAAAATTGCCTTAGAAGAGTGCCACGGATTACATGCTTTCTCCAAAAGCTTATCATTTTAAGATGTTGTGGATATTTAAAGTTTCATTTATTAAATTTGATAATATCGCTCATTCCGATCAGCCTTTTTGACTGTACACGTGAACACAGACAGACAGACATACATAAAGATGGATATCACAAAACAAGACTTTTTTTGAACTTCTGCGTACAGAAGCAATCCAATTTTGATAAACTTTTTAAAATTAAAAAAACTTTTCGCTTATTATATTTCATAATAGCTGTTGGTCAAAACATTTAGATTTTTTTATTACCAAATTTTATCAAATTCTTCGGTGCTGTCATTTATTAAAATTATTTAAACTATGATAAAGTTTGATTAAATAAAAGAATTTATTAAACTAAAAACAAAAAAAAAACGAGGAAGAGTGTAGTAGAGTAGACTGTGTCAACTCTGGGATACCCGTATGACCTTAACATATACATTATATCATCCGGTTAATTACTTTTGGCAAAATTTCAAACATTCAGCTTTATTAGGTGTAGTATAATGCTTTTATAAAAGAAGGAGTTGTATGGCAGCTACTCGAACCCTTTGCTGTAGACCAACCAAATTTTGCAGTAACTTTGGCCATTACACTAAACTATTTTTGGCAAAATTTCAGACACCCAGCTTCATTTGGTGTAGAGTAATCCTCATATAAGAGAAGGAGTTGTATGGCAGCTACTCGAACCCTCTGCAGTAGACCAACTAAATTTTGCAGTAACTTTGGCCATTACACTAAACTATTTTTTGCAAAATTTCAGACACACAGCTTTCATAGGTATAGAGTAATGCTCATATAAAATTAGAAGTTGTATGGCAGGTACTCGAACCCGTGGACCAAAATGGCTGAATTTAAAACTCGATTCCGTTTTTTGCATAAAAACGAATTTGTGAAAATTTCATAATCCTAGCTCCTTTACTTTTTGAGTTATCGTGATGACGGACGGACGGACGGACGGACGGACGGACGGACGGACGGACTGACGGACGGACGGACGGACATACATAGCTAAATCGATTTATTTTTCGATTCTGATCCGATCCATACACTTGAGTCTATATCTACCCCCCCTCCTTCTCTGCGTCACAAACGTAATGGCAAATTTATTATACCCTTGGACTATATAGTCATACGGGTATAAAGAGCTTTAATCAACACTAACCTCTTAAACTATAATTATATTATTATGATATAAAACCACAAAAAGATATTTAAACCAAAAAAAAAACAACAAATAAAAACAAAAATAGTGATGGAACATTAAAAACATTAAAAAACAAAAATGAAAAAAGAAAATTAAAACATGACACTAAAAAAAATCTTTTTGTTTTTTTTTTTTTTTTTTTTTTTCTGTTAAATTTTCTTTCGATTATTCTAAATTTAATTTAAACAGAGTTTTTCGTCATTTTAATTCTAAAACACACATCTTTTTCGTAATAACAAAAAATTTTTTCTAACATAGACTAAATATACACATACCAGTGGCGGCGTAATTTTTGCTTTACTGAAAATCGAAAAGTTATAAAAAAATTTTAAATTACTTTTACTTATAATTTCATAATAGAATACATAGTTATACGTATACCATACCAATAGTACAAACGACTTATGAGATATACCTATATTGAATCGTTGTTATATATATGCATATTAATCATATATGAATAAAAAAATTACATTTCTCCTAATAAGAAAAGACAGCAATCAAGAAAGATTCAATTGTATATTTTGAATCTAGGCAAACTTCTTATATATAGCAAAATAACAAAAATAAAAATAGAAAAAGCTAAACAAAATACTGAAAAATACGAACCAAACTAAAAAATTATTCAAAATTATAATTTTTTAACGAATTTTAAACTATTTTTTTTCAATCTAATTTCTTCTATGGATTTAAAAAGTATATAGTTCCTTGTAATTTGCAATTCCAACTTGTTGTCTCATTACAACAAGTGTATGTCTATGAGTTTAATGTTTTTGTAGCCTTTGTTTTATTTTTATTTAGACTTTAGTAGAGTTTAATATTTTTAAACAATTTTATATTAAAAATTTCCAATTAGTTACTTTAATTCATTAAAAGATAAATTTCTTTCAATTTTCGATTTTATTTCTTTAAGAAATGATTTAAATTTAGTTTATAGAATACCAGATTTCCGAAAATTTTAAAATATTGCAGATTTTATAATATATTGTAAACAAAATGACTTGGTAGATAATATAAAAGAAGCATTCAAACTTGCATTACCAAGAGAAGCTATACCAGCTTCTTCTACATCAGCAGAAAGATATTTTTCAAGTTTAAAAAATATAAAAACTTAGACAGAATGTCTAGTTTGTCATTAATTTATATTGAAAAAAAAATGTTGCATGAACTCATACTTTTTATGAAGATGTAATAAATATTTTTGCAACTAAAGAAACCAGAATAAAATATAACTCTTAAAACAATTTTTGGTTTTATTTAAACTTTATTTTTATTTTGAATCAGTATGTGGAAAATCCACGAGCCGCCACTGATACATACATATATATATATACAAGTCCATATATTTCAATAAAAAAAATTTAGATATATATATAGAATTTTATTATAATTTAATCCAAAGAATCTAAGAGAGGTCATGAATTTATTATAATACCATCATCAAGTTAGAATCATACCATTTTCGTTTCATTTAATATTTTTTTTTTTTTGATCCGGTGTATCTAAAGTTAAGCTAACCATAACCGGTAAACCCATCAAACCGCAACAACATTATTTTTTTTTTTTTTTACTTTTTACCATTTTGTATATGTATGTGTTTTTTTTTTACCTTTTGTTTTACAAAAAAAAAGTTTTTTCTATTTATAAATAATCAAAATAAATGAGAAGTGGTTTTTTTTTTTTAAGTAAAAAAAGTGTAAATCAAGAATTTTAGTTTATGATGTTTAAAGCAGTGACTTTATTAGGTAGGGGTTGACCCGTTTAATTGGTATATAGGATGAAAAATTACTGATATAAAAAACCTTTTACCTAATCCCCACATATTCCTTGATGACCTAAAAATCTTGAACCCAATGTTGAATAATAGCTGGATTGAAATGAATGTTATGCAAAAATCTTTTCATTTTAACAGGGATTCAAACCTGTGCTGCCATTCAAAGTAAAGGTTGATACTCTAACCAATGTACTATTAAGCCTTTCAAATTGATTTTGGTTTGCAAAATCACTTGTTAATAACAATATTATTTAACAATAATATCCGAATGAAACCACCCTCTAACTCGTAGATACCTATCAAATATTTATTTAATTAATATAAGATAACCTGTTGCACTCCGAAAGGAAGAGTCTTTGCTCGTTTTATTACTCTGTTTCAAAAAAGCGAACCCTTGGTGATGTTAAATATTACCATCTAAGATATTTATAGTTAAACTAAATAAAAAACTGAGAAGTCAATTTTATTCAATTTAGTTAAATTACAATAAAATAAAATACAAAACCGCAAATTCGAATTCAGTTTAAAAAATAAAAAAGAAATTTATCTGATTTTTGACTTGATTCCGTTTCTATACGTGTCATTCTGCTCAACTTTACAAAGTTTTACAAATATTGAATGATTTTATATCAAAAATAAAAAAAAAATTAAATAAATATTAACAAAATAATTTTAATTTGAAAATATAAATCACCCAGACACAGAAATAATTTAAATACAATTGGGAACTAAGTCATTTGCCAACTAACAATCACAGTACTGAATTGCAAGTAAAGTTCACTTAAGATCAATTCTATCAAACGAAATATTAATATTTCCAGTCGCATTAAGGACCTTCACTGATGCATCAACGGAAAAAATCGGTGTGGTAGCCTAACATTTTAATAATTAGTATATTAACGCAACACATTCTTAATATCCTATAGAAAAATTTAACACATCCTGTATTTTACATTTTCAATTTATCATTTTTGGTTATTTTTTCTTAATATACTTCCATTTCTTTTCCATTTATCTAGAAAAGAACATACGGTTCATCATTTTTAGCTCATCACAATAAAAATAGCAAAAAATATACACCAACATCATTATCACCATTATCTTTTTGAAATTCCACGTTTTTGTATAAGCTTCAATATAAGGGGGTGCCCACTACCGCCCGCTACTACTAACGATTCTTAATTTTTTCAAATTTTATTTTTTTTTCTTCGTCATATTTCAGTGCTTTGAACCAATGATCAGAATCTTAAAGTAAAAAATCTTAAAGAAAACAACAACAACAACAACAAAAGTAAATATTAGGAAAGCAAAAATAAGGTTAGATGATGTACACCATCGTTTTTATGCTTCACATTAACATAATAATTTGTAGATAAATTGAGCTTCGCTGTAAAAATATTTCTTATTCTTTATTTTTACGTATTTCCTTTTCTTTTTATCCTTATTTCATTTTTTTTCTTTTTTGCATTGTTTTATAATTGTTTTTTTTTTCTTCTGTTATCCTTTTTAGGACATATTTAAAAATTTTGAAAAAAATGTATTTACTATTGTTACTCTGTATATCTGCCCGCCGGATGTTTATAAAACTCTTCCCATCTGTTATCGAGCTACAACCCAAAAAGTTTTGAAAAGCCCTATGTTTTCTATTAGGTTTAAAAACGCCAAACTAGAGGTCCTGTTATAAGATTTATAATTACATGTTAAACAATAAACAGTTGCCATAGTTACTATTAATTTAATTAATTTGCAAATTACCATGGCAATTTAATTTACTTTTATTGGGAACAATCTTATACCTCTCAAATTTTTTACAGCTTTTATCTTTCAAATCTTTCAATTATTGACAACTTATATCTTTCAAATTTTGACAACTTATGTCTTTCAAATCTTTAAAATTTTGACAACTGATATTTTTCAAATCTTTTAATATTTTGACAACATAAAGTTTTCAACATTTTTGATTTTTCAAATTTTTGACAACTTTTATCTGTCAAACACTTATAATTTTTGGCAAATTATATTTTTCGAATTTTTCCTAATTTTGAAAACTTACATCCTTCAAATTTTTGACATTTTGTTTCTTATTTATAAAAATATTTTTATACCAGCTGTCATTTAGGAGCTGGAACGGATTAAAAACTGAAATTTAAAATATTTCGAAAGAAAATTTAACTTTTGATGTAACTTTCAATACCTGTCTAAATTTTTTTTGAAATTATTTTCTGACATTTTATTTCGATGGCACTATAATTGGACATTAACTTAGCCAGCAGCCTTAACTGTTCAAATTTGAAAATATCCTTTTAAAAAGTCCTTGATTTTTTTCATTATTTGTTTGATTTTTGTTTGGTTTTAAAACAAAGCGCTATGTTAGCACAACATTTATTAAATTTTATTATGGGAACCAGAACGAAATAAAATCAAAAAAACAAAAAACAAAATAATATACGATCAACAATAACAAAAACAAAAAAAAAAGGCAAATAAAAAAAAGATGATGAAAAGAGCAAAAAAGCAAATGAAGATGAAAAAAAAAATGATGACGAGACAAAGAAATATAAAAACAATGATGATGGAAAAGTTTAAAATTTCATCAGAAATTGAATTGCATTGTGATGAAATTGATGTGAATAATGGACTGAAAAACAAAATGAATGAATGATAATATTAAAAAATGCTATGAACCATAAACAAGAGGGATTAAGGATTTTTTAATTTAAGAATTAATCATACAATTTATTACTTTTTATTTGAAAACAAATGGTCCCACTAATACAATCAGTTATCCAATAATCATTAAGGTGACCTTTTACCATTTTGGACAAAGTAAATTGGAATTTTTGAATAATAAATTAATTTAATTTCATCATAATTAGACTGACAAAATAAATATTTTAAATTGTTTGTTTTTTTGTTTATTTTAAATGAATTAAGCATTAAACTTCACTACCATATAAGAGGACAGATTTTATACATGCTTGGAATAAAGTTTGGTTTTTCTTGCAATTTGGGATGACCTCCATATTTTCCACATTCTTCCAAATGTTGTTTCATATGGTAGTGAAACTTGGTTAGTTAATTAAAAAGAAACATATAAACTACAAGTATTTGTAAACAAGAGCCTCCGGATTATATGCAGAATATAGTGGCCAAGAAAAATACGAAATGAAGATCTATGGGAAGCTACCGGTCAAGAACCTATCGAAATAGAAATTAAGAAACGAAAATATAGGTGGATAGGTCACATTCTTAGAAGACCCCCAGACTGCATAGCCAGGCAAGTCCTGGAATGGAACCCTCAAGGAAAGAGAAATGTTGGTAGACCTAGAAATACATGGCGTAGAACAGTAGAGCGAGAAATAACAGAACTAAATAAAACATAGTCTCAAATGAAACTCATAGCACTAAATAGAAACAGATGGAAAGGCTTTGTGGAAGCCCTATGCTCCCAAAGGGAGTAGAAAGGAAAAAAAAAAAAGCAAAAAAGCATTAAACTTCAGGAAAAACGTTACGAAATTTTCTTTTATCTGTTAAAAAAACAAAACAACAACTAAAACAAAACAAATATAATTTCTATCATAATTTTATTTAAGTAAAAAAAAAAAACAAATTACATTAGATCAAGGTGAGGATATTACCCAGGATGTATACAGGATTAATATACAGGATTCTCATCCTTCGAAAAGAAAATAGAAAGAAATTATTTAAAAATATTATGAAAACAAATATTTGAAGACGGTTTTTTCGCAAAAAAAAACAAAAAAACAAAAGCAAGTAAAAAACAAATTCATATACAACAAACATTTAAACTGTATTTGAAAATAAAAATTAAAGGGATTTATGTGGAAAAAATATTAATGCTTTGTTTTACTATTATATACCTTAATAAGTATATATTATACAATATATAAATGTAAGCTAATTTTATACTCAATTTCATTTTATATGAACTTATAAATTCAATAAGTTTACAAATATTTGATGATTTGTGTTTTAATATAAATCTCTTGTTCCTTATTATACGAAAAAAGTTTCATTATTTTCAGAAGTTTTCTATATTATAAATTTTTTTATGACTTGCTTAACCACCAATAATTATTTCTTATTGATTTGTCTTTATCTGGCATGGACATGTCATATTTCATATTATGTGGATTGATGTTACCTGGATCATATTCAATTTTTTTACATGTAGCCCGTCTACTATAATGAAATAGTATATGGACATGATTTTGATTTTGTATATAACCATACTTGTCTAAGAAGATGAAATGCTTAGGGGCTATGAAGCCCGTTAACAAAGTCTTCTTGATGTACTCCTCATTGTAGTAAAATATATGCGATATTAAACCGTTTTCTGGAGTATTTAATGCTCTATCATAAAATAGAAAAAGGAACTTTATTCAATATATTTGAAAAAAAAATTGCATAACGCTAGGCTAATTTTAAAATTTTTTATTTATTTTTGTTGACGTACAAAAACTTCGTCCCCAAGGAATTCAAAGTCAAAAGAATCGATTATTTTTATTTTAAAATTAGTTCGAGATCACTATAATAGAGCAATAAAAACTTCACTTTTGAAAATTCTACTTGACAAATTCCTATATTTGATATTCAATTTGAAAACTCCTGATTTTCAATTTTGTTATGCTGGGCGATATTGAAAATCAGGGCGTGATATTGAATAGTCATACGATTTGGAAAAAATGACATTAAAAAATTTCAGAATAACAATCATTTAAATTTATAAATACAATAACAACAACAACAACATAGTGCGTCATCAAATATTAATCGACTTCAAAATTCGATTTCAAAATTGATGATGACGACTCAATTATTTGTATGTGTATGTTAAATGACAATTTAAGTAACGGTGAAAAGAATTTTTGGTATTATTTAAATTTAAATTTATTTCATATTTTTTTTTTTTTTATTATTTTGAACTTTAAGTATGTGTTTATTTTTTTTTTTATATGTTTGTTGTGTGTGTGTTTTAAGTAATTTACAAAAAAAAAAAAAAAAAAAAAATAAAGAGAAAGAGAAAGAAAACAGATAAAAATAAAAAAAAATTGAAAATTTGAGACAAAGAGCAAAAATTATGTTTGATGTTCACCATTATTTATAAATTGATGTATTTTTTTGTTTTTCTTTTTTTTTTTTGTTGTTTTAATGTTTTTCATTATTTTATTTTGTTGTTGTTAAGTTGTTGTTGTTATCCTGTTTTTCATTTCTTTTTTATAAGAAGCAAATTCTTTTCATTGTTTGTTATAAGATCATAAAAGAATGTTTGTGTGTGTGTGTACATGTGTAATAATTTGAATAATTTTCATTTTTCATTGTCTTTTTTTATTTTTCATAACCTTGCTTAAAATATTTTTACTTTTATATTTACCATTTTTTTTATTACATATCTATATATATATATATATATATATGTATATAAGTATGAGTATGATTATAAGTATGTGTGAAAGTCTTATTTTATATTCTTTCAATCTAATTCAAGAAAAAAATTGAGTGGTTTTTCAATAAAAAACAAGTAATAAAAAAAACATGGGTTTTTTAAACAGCACATTTCAAAAATTATACAGTGTTTCAAACTAAGTTTAATTTAGAATTTTGAAAGTTATACACTTCTGACTAAGTTACTGGGAAAAATTTTTAAGTCCAAATATTCCTTCAGTGAGGAAGATTCCCAAATGTTTATTAAGCCAACTTAGTGTGATTCTCGAGAATATAACCCCACCTCCCCCCTTCCAAAATTTTAAGCTTTTAGGAATTAAATTGTGACTTCCTCTAAAATTTTTGAATTTGTTTTAGAATTTAATTATCTAAGCATAGATTCTAAGCAAAAATTTTTTAAAGTAAGAAGTACTTTTTTCAATTTTAAGAACCCCCTTTTCCAAATTAAAGTACCGTATAACAAATCTATACATTTTATTTTAGACGATATATTTTATAAAGCTTATGAATTCAGCCATCTTCTACAATTTTCATATTCAAAAATTAATATAAAAGATCCTTGTTATAATAATTTAAACCTAGGACTTATTCAATCTTTGGGGGGCTGTAGGGGGCTGTGTAGCTCCATAACGGGTGGGACTAAACAAAAAAGTTCTTCCATTAGATAATTTTTTTTGCAATACCTACCCTTAGTTAAAATTTCTTTTCTCTATTTCAAACGGCGTAAAAGTTTTTATAAACATACGGATGAGTGGACAAATTGAAAAAATCCAAATCTTTAATAAAAAATGTGCTAAAAAACGAAGAATGAATGTAAGTAAAAAACCAGAGTACAGAGTTTCTTCCGAATTAATATCATAAATTTTAAAAGATGGTAAAATATACAAATTTTTAAATTTTTCGTTTTTTTTCGCTTATTTTTGCAAAAATATTTTCGTATATAAACTGTTTTTTTTAGCTTATCTTACAGTATTTTAAAATATTTAAAATATATAAAAAAATATTCCAATATTTGAATATTAAATTAATTTGTAAATGAACCAATTTATTATTAAAATGATTAATAGAACGAAAGAAAAAATATAATTTAAATTATTTTTTCCTTTACATGCTTTTCTTTTCCCTGTGTTTTTACTTTTGGTTTTTTTTTTTTTATTTTTGAGGAAAACATTGTAATAAATTAATCAGTAGGAAAAACTTTGAAAATTAAATATCTGTTTATGAAAACGAATGAAAATAGGAAACAAAAACTTACTTTAATAAAATTAAATGTAAATAAATAAATATTTCTTACAAAAACGAGGAAGAGTGTAGTAGAGTAGACTGTGTCAACTCTGGGATACCCGTATGACCGTTACATAAAAACTATATCATTATTATTATAAACATTAATTACTTTTGGCAAAATTTCAGACACCCAACTTCAATAGGTAAAGGGTAATGCTCATATAAAATAAGAAGTTGTATGGCAGCTACTCGAACCCTTTGCAGCAGACCAACCAAATTTTGCAGAAACTTTTGGTCATAAAACTAAACTACTTTTGGCAAAATTTCAGACACGCAGCTGTAATAGGTACAGAAAAATGTTCATATAAAAAAATAAGTTGTATGGCAGCTAGCCGAACCCATGAACCAAAATGGCTGGATTCAAATAGTGATGACGGCTATTGCAGAAAAACGAATTTGCGAAAATTTCAAGATCCTAACTCTTTTAGTTTTTGATTTATCGTGCGGGCGGACGGGCATACATAGCTAAATCAATTTTTTTTTCGATTCTGATCCGATCCATACACTTGAGTCTATAGCTATCCCCCCTATTTCTCTGCGTCACAAACGTAATGGCAAATTTATTATACCCTTTGACCTACAGTCATACCGGTATAAAAAAATAAAATTGAAATAATAGGGGATGCGGTCGGAATCCTACACAACAAAACCTTGTTTTTGTTTTTACAAAATTTTGCATTACAAAATCTTTTAATATATTTTTAAGAAGGAGCCTCGGTTGCTTATTGTATAACATTTGGCTTTCTATCCTGCGGGGTGCGACTTTGATTCCCGAATTGAAGACAAAAAATATTTTTTTCTTCACAAATCCCCATGGTGAATATGTGAATATATAAAATTAACAACATAATTAATATTGTAATTATAAATAAAGTATTTAATTTAAGAAGCCCAAATTGACAAAGGGCTACAATAATATCAGGCAATATTTACTATTGTCCTGGTACTTATCTCAATAAACAATTAAATAAATAAAATTTTTAAAGTAAATTATTGCTTTGTTTTTGAAGTATATATAAACAATATTTAAGGAGGATTTTAATGTTGGAGTCACAAGCGTAATTATATGCCTTTTATAGAATATGTATATACGACTTAACATACTTTTACGACCGAACACTTCACAACTTAGACATTTAACAACTTTTACAAGGACACACAGTCAAGATGATTCGCCTATTTACTAAATGTTTATCAGTTTGTTCATTAGGATGGTTTGTATAGTAAGGGTAGCCGCTTTTTCCAGAATTATTATTATAATTATTATATATATATATGTGGGAAGGTTTCATAATCTCAATTAATAATTTGGAAAAGACTTACTAATATCCAAGTCTTAATGGAACAATATCTCGATATAAAGTGAATTTTAAGCTGGAAATTTTCTAATCAGTAAAGATTAAATCTTTGTTAAGTGTGATTTAAGTCAAACTACCAAAAATCTTCGACTATTTCTAAAATACCAAAACTCTAAGTTGATTTGTAAATCCTCTTGAATCATTACAGTAAAATCTTTTCAAATTTGTTTTTGAAAAAAAACCTCAAAAACATATTTTAATAACTTCACACTATATATTAAAGACCAAAATCCCTGTTAATCTATATTGTTTCACTGTTATATACATTCGCTTTAATGAAAAACTTTAATATACAACGAACAACAGTAGATATTACAAAAAAAAAACTTAAAACAAAACTAACAAGCAACAAAAAAAAATATAGTCAATAACATAAGTCCATAAAACATTTAACACTAAAACATTTAAAATTTACTTCTCTAATTAGAAATTCCAATTAAAAGATCCCACGAGAGAGTAAAAATTCACTATTATTTAAAATAAACAAACATATAATATAAGAGTACAACTATATATATGTACTACTTATATAAAAACTTTAACATGAACTCATATTTTCACAGCAAATAAAAACTAGTATATAAGGAAACCTTTTGTGATCTCATATATCATCATGTTCTAAGTTTTAAACTATATCAAAAATTAAAAGAATTAAATTGAAGGCGACTCCCTTCGCCTTAATACTGTTTCTATTGCCCTTCTTTGTACTACTCTTCCTACTGCTTTTAGCTTTGGAATCGTAGCAAATATTCTCTAAAATTAAAGCACTTCTTCTATATATAAAATCTAAATAATAAATCTTCTCCATATTCAAATTAAACAAAAGTCATTTACAAAAAAATTGCATTCACAAAATGTTATTTTCTAATTCATTCTGCAGTTATTTTCAGTCATTCTTTACATATACACACACACAAAACTTATACAATTTTAACTATTAATATTCCCTTCATGGTCCCTCCATTACCCCTCCAAAAAAATAGAACAAGCCATGAACAAAACTAAAAAAATTTATGTATTTTTTTTCTATTTTCATTTTAATTTTACTTTTTCTTCCACTCATTTAAATTTTGTTGCCAATATTGATACAAAACATTGCTATATATATATAATGCTTTTGTTGTTGCTGCTGCAACTGAATGTTTTATGTTCAACTGTGGTTACAAAAAAAAAAAAACTTTAAGACAAACAAATGGAAAAAATCAAATTTCAATGATTCTGTAAATACGACCCATTCTAAGAATCCCAAAAATTATTCTTATGGTATGCTTATGGTGAATGTATATAGAAAGTAAAGAATATACATAATTCTTATGTATTACATAAATGTGTGAAAAACAAGTAGTAATGAAATAAGAGTCGATGCAACCCGACTTATTAATACCTTACACCTGAAAAATTCAATTTAAATTTAAATCCGTATGTAATTTTAAATGAAGAAATTTAATATAAAATAGAAAGGTAAAAGTTTAATTAACATTGTAACATATATTTTGTAATCTAGGACACATGTTTGTTTGGTTTGCCGCCGCATTATTGTTAGACGAACCACCACTTCAATTCATTTCAAATTTTAAAAACATTAAGGTAATTGACAGAACTATCTTGTACCATACTTAAAGTTTATGTTTTATTAATTTCAAATATATGCTAATTAAGTCTCCGGAGGTACGTTTGGCACTTATCCGAACCATCCATTTAATACCTCTTAAATTTCAGAAACATAAGGGAAAGCAATCAAAACTTTCTTGTATTAAATTTCAAATTGTTAAATTTTGGGAGGTTTGTGGGAGGTACCCGAACCATTACTTTAATTCAAACCAAATTTCAACGACACAAGAGAAATAGGTAGGAACACTCATTGTACCAAAATTAAAGGTTCCGTATCTTTATTTCAAGTAACTATCTTGGGAAGTACTCGAACCACCACTTCAATTGATCCCAAACTTAAGCGAAACAAGGAAAATAGGAAAGAACATCTTTGTAAAAAATTTGAACGTTGTATATTTATTTGTTTCGGATACATGCTTGTTTGGTCTTGGCTCGACAACAGCTTTCAGAAACCGAACTAAAGGTTCGTTCAATTGCAATTTCCGCCTGTCTTTTGCCATTAGTAACCTACAGAATAAATTGCATCAGCATCATTATTTTTTGAATTTTTCCCGTACGTACATTATAGCTTCCGCTGAATGGACTTTGATCGAAAATATTTCACTGGTTACAAAAACCGTACTTAGGTTAATATACTTCTATACCTTTATTAGGTGTAGGGTATAAATAGATTATAAAACAGTGTGAAATACATACGTACATTTTAAAATTTTTAACTATAACTTTGTATATAAGTGCTTAATTTAGTGAATAATTTCAAAAATGTTAAAATGAAGTAAATGAAATTTAAATTTAAAAAAAAAAAAAAACAAAACAACCGCTGCATATTTTATAAGTAAACTTAATGTTTTGTTATATTTTTACTCTAATGGATGCCATAACTAGACTGCGTGCAATCTAAATCATCATTATTGTCATCATTATTAAATGTAAGTGTAATTAATAATGTTGGTTTGGGGATAGCTACGTCAAAATCGGAAATTCAAAATAAAAGTTCACAATGTTAAACTAAAGAGCATTAAATGTGCATAAAATTAAGGAATTCTTGTTGGAGGTCTCTCTATGTCATAAATAATTTTGAATTATATACAAAAAAAAATTACAAAATAAAAATTTAAATTTTTTGAAAAAGGTTATTTTAACCAACTTCAAAAGATTAGGAAATGTATTTGATATGTTTATGTTCTAAACACCACATTGAAATGAAATCCAAAAAAGATATTTTATATTAAACTAATTGTTAAATGAAAATTGGATGAAAAATGTATTTTTTTTTTAAATTTAATATTTTGAAAATTTTAAAAATTATTTTCATTATTATTTGACTCTCAATCCAAATGTAAAAAGCATTTAATGGTAACGACAAGATACGGGCAAAATCTCCAAACAAAACAATCCCCATTCAAAGAATGAATTTCCACGAAGAAAAAATCACCAAAGCCAAGATGCCCAAAAAAAATACTGTTTCTGAATTCACTACAGTTGCAACAATTAATAGTTCTATGTTAATAGTTAAAAATACAATAACATAATAAATATATACAAATAATTTAATTGAATAATATAACTCACAGACACCAAAAAAAACCTCATAACAATAAATAGAATATAAAATTCTTATAATATCTAACAAAAAGCCTAATACTTTCTAATGTATCATAATTTTAAGGGGTGTTCAAAATTGAGGTATCATTTTGATTTTGCCGCCATTTTTTTTCTACCTGAAATTTTTATACGAGATTTCTTTAGGCATATTCTAAATACATTCCGGTTAGTTAATATGGAACATTACACGAAGGAACAACATGTTTTTGTTATTACAACATTTTTTGAAAATGGTAAAACTTTTCAAGATGTAATTAGGAAATTTTTTTTTTGAAGGAAAAGTTCGAAGATCGCATTATTTCTCGTAGAGGAGGAGTGAATTGGCCAAGATCGTGCGATTTGACACCGTTGGATGTTTTTTTGTGGGGTTTTGTGAAATCGAAAGTGTACAGCAATAATCCCACATAATTTTTCATTATTAACCGGAACCTATTTGTAATAAATTAAAATAAAAATATATTAAATATTTAAAAAAAAAGTCTTATTTTTTATTAAAATTAAAATTAAACCCCATTTTTGAACACCCTATATATGAAATTTATTAAGATTATGACATGACGTTTGGCAGTGTTGGCAAGTTAAAAAATACAATAAATTCCTCTTATATAAGTTCAGCCATGTTTAATATAATACAGCTAATTTGTCAAATACATTCGTTTGTTTGACAGGGTATATCTATTTTCAGTAAAAACCATCTAATCGGATGTATATAATATTATTAAAATTAATAATAAAATACAATGTGTATATAAAAATCCCATCATTCTCTTATATAATAAAAATCGAACACACAAATATATTTCAAATATTTTTCATTTAAGATTATTCTATCAATATAAATAACCATTGTTTTTAATATTATTTTATATTTTGTTTGTTTTTGTTTTCTATTAAAGTATTACTCGGTTCCATAAACGATATTCAAAACAAAACCCCTTTTTTTATTCCTTAAAATCTTTTTTATTTCATTTCCCTATACATAAATTCTAATTTATGTTATCCCGTTATGTAAAAAAAAAAGATATTCTAAAGATACATTTAAATATCTATACATATTACATATACATATATACCTTGTACTAACAAATCTATAAGGTTTTTAAATAAATTTATACAAATATATATATAGTTGTTTTTATATAGTATAACTGATTATTATTTGATGTCCGATTGGTCAAGGTCGTACCTAACAAAATATTTCCATAAGATCCTAGCACCTTGTTAAATTTAAAAAAAAATAAAAATCTTTTTGAGGGCAAAATAACAGGGTATTATTTTTTTTTAACAAAATAATACTGTATCCTTTTTTTATCATTGTTATTTTACAGCTACAAATATATATATATATATATATATATATATATATATATATATAAAAAGAAAACGGTAAAATAAAATTAAATATTTTTTGTTACTTTTATTTATGATGAAATAATGGTCAATTTTTAGATCATTTTAGAAAATTGCATAAAAATTTTGTTGTTGTATTCCTTACAGTTCATTGAGAATTAAAAATTGGAAAAATTTTATATTCCAAGAAAAATGAGAGAAACACGTAAAAATGAAACAAACAGAGACACGAAAAACTAGAAAAGAGAAAGAGGTTACAGATGAAAATGACATAATATTAGAAAATTGAAGATTTAAAGTATTTGATGAAGAAAAGGACACTCTCTGTGGATTCTTCTGTAAAACTTCATATTGTGAGATTACATTTGCGTACCTTATATTTAATGGCCAATCTCTGTACATATATATATGTATACTTATATGAATACTTATGTATATTAATACCTAGAAATAAACCTTTACTTTTTTATGTATAAATATACATTTAAATACAAAATAGCAGATATTGTAAAATAAAATCATTATTGAATTTATTTAATCTTTTATTCTATTTTTTAAATTTATTGCAAATGAATAATTTTTTTTCTAACAAATCTTAATGGAAATTTTTTCAAAGTGAAATTTATTTTTCTATTTCATTCATTTTTATTTATTACCATTTTAATAATAATAATATCGAAATAAAATATATTGAAATATGTTTGTTATTAATTTACATTGATATTTGTTTATAAATTTATATTAATTGTAAATATTTTACTCTGAGTTATTTAAAAAGTGCGAAACTAACAGTGAATATAACGCCTATTTGGTTTGTATGAGGGTGGCGATAAAAAAAAAATGAAACTTCTTTATATGTTGCTTAAGTTGGGAGTTGTATTTAAGTTTTTTTTTTTCATCATTATTAGTTAGTTTAGTTTTTCTTGATACTCCATATTTTTTCCATTTATTTTTATGTGACTCGATTAACGTTGATTTTCTTGCCAATTTACAGTACTCTAGTTATAGTTTTAGGGGTAGATATAGACTCAAGAGTATGGATCGGATCAGAATCAAAAAATAAATCGATTTAGCTATGTATGTCCGTCCGTCCGTCCGTCATCACGATAACTCAAAAAATAAAGGAGCTAGAATTATGAAATTTTCACAAATTCGTTTTTATGCAAAAACCGGAATCGTTGTTTAAATCCAGCCACTTTGGTCAACGGGTTCGATTACCTGCCATACAACTTCTAATTTTATATGAGCATTACTCTATACCTATGGAAGCTGCGTGTCTGAAATTTTGCCAAAAATAGTTTAGTATAATGGCCAAAGTTACTGCAAAATAATTTGGTTGGTCTACTGCAGAGGGATCGAGTAGCTGCCATACAACTCCTTCTTTTATATGAGCTTTACACTAAACCTGATGAAACTGGGTGTCTGAAATTTTGCAAAATATAGTTTAGTGTAATGGCCAAAGTTACTGCAAAATTGGGTTGGTCTACTGCTGAGGGTTCGGGTAGCTGCCATACAACTCCTTCTTTTATATGAACATTACTCTACACCTAAAAAAGCTGAATGTTTGTAATTTTACCAAAAGTAAATAACCGCATGATTTAATGTATATGTTACGGTCATGCGGGTGTCCTAGAGTTGACACAGTCTACTCTACTACACTCTTCCTCGTTTTATTTAATATTGTTTTATACAATTTATTATTTACTTTGATTTTATAAAATAAATAAAACATAAATGAAAAGTAATTTTGTATAATTATTATTTTTAACCAAGCATTAAACCATGTAACTGTTATTTATATTTTAATTGTTTTTAGCAGTATTATTTTAAAATTATTTGTATTGTAAATTAAAATTTTATTTGTATTTTAAAAACATATTATATAAAGTAATATTTGAGTGGCTCAGAAGTAAAGTGGCCTAACCAACATAGAATTTTTATCGTGAAAAATACATTTCAAATTTTTTTTTTATTATTTTTATAAAATGTTAACTATGATTGTGACTTCGAGCACGAATATATATATATGTTTTTTTAATTTTTCAAGCTCTTTACGATGGTGGTATTATTTTAGCGATATCTTTAAAAAAATGTGGGTTAGTCCGTTTGCCTTTTTAAAAAAATTTAAATATTTAAAATTATTTGTGGGTTAGGCCGCTTAAATTTGAGTTAGAAAATTTTATTTAAAAAGAAAATCGAAAAGCCAAAAATACTTTGTAGAATAAGATCAAAATTGTAAAAAAGTAAGTTTATTTGAACATTTATGGATTTCTGCTAAAGTGTTCAACTTGAAATTTTACACGCATTATAACTCCTTACGAATAGAATAGATGTTGTTAATAGCACTCTGGGACCTAACAGATTTTAAAAATTACTTTATAAAATACTTTTGATTTTATAAATTTTGAATAAAAATATACTTAAAAAAAAAAGGGAATGAAAAAAAGAAATTAAAATGCAAAAAAGAGCAAGTTTCTGGGAAAATATACCAAATATTTATAACTTATAAACAAAAATATAAACAAAATGTGAAAGTGAAAAAACTTTTCTGGTTTTCGACTCGACTCAGTTACCATTCGCCATTGGGTTCAAATTAATGGCATAATCAATAATTAATAATTATAAATCTTTAATAAAAAATACTTTAATATAAAAATATAAACAAATGCAAAATATAAACAAATAATTTAATTAAATAATATAACTCGCAGATATAGAATACCATATAAGTAAAATATAAAAATATTACAATATAAACAAAAAATAGAATTGTAAATATTGAAAATCTAAGACGTTTCTACATGTTATAAGGCCTAGTACTATCTCATGTTTAAATTGTATGTGGAATTCAATAAGACCAATTCTAATAACACGAATATAATATGACCCCCTGTTCCAACATGTACCTATGGTATAGACAGGCTTATTAGCCTAACAGTTGAACAGTTAGCGCTTAAAAAAAAAAAAAAAAAAAAAAAAAAAAAAAAAAAATATATTCTTTTTTCGCAATAAATTAAATAAAATCTAAAAATTTAAAAAAATATTCATATTATGTAATAGTTAGTGCTCTTCTCACTCACTAAAAATAATTTCATCCACATCATTTTCGGTTTCCAGGCAATTATAGAAAAAATAATGGCCTGGTGGTACGAAATTCAACAAATTCAATAGGCTGATTTTTCTGATGCTATTTTTCTTCCATTTGGATACATTAATGTATATTTTTTGATGTGAAATAGAGTATCTTGAAGGACATTTTTTTTTACAATTGCATGTTCCAATTGCAAATTCTTTTCCATGGTACAACGACACCCATGTAATTTTAATATTGTTGTCCTGCACAAAAGTATTTTGTTCTTATCGGGTTTCTTATAAAACAGTCAACTAGTATGATAGAATGAAAAAAGAAATTTCAAACTCTTATTCCTTTAAGCTTTTTAAGGTTTTCTTATAGATGGGTTTGGGAATATTTAAATATTTAATATGACAAAATGATATTTAATGAAATTTATATTTAAATACAAATATTAATAATATTTTTATAAAAAAAAAAAACAAAAACCGGTTTTCTTATCAAACAAAACACTATGTTATGATAAATTTAATGAATTTAATACATTTTTGATATCGATAATAAAATTACACAAACGATGCAAATTCATGTCTTCCAATGCAAAGAATTCTATTATATTTTAAAAAAATATTAAATTTATATTAAAATTTATTATTATTATTTTTTCAATAGAAAAGTGACCTAAATTAAAACTTTATTAATTTAATATATATATATACGTATATTATATAGGTACATATATTTAATATATATATATATGCATTTCTTGAGTTTGTCTAATGGTAATTCGTCTTAATGTAATACCAATATATTACATTTCAATTATAAAAAGGTAATATTTGAGTTGTTCATAAATTAAGATATTATAATAATTTATTTATTTTATAATAAAATTTAAATTTCTTTGATAATCTACTAAAAAGAAGCTTGCAAAATATATCTTTGATTAAAAAAATTAAATTCTAAGCCACAATTTTTTTTAAAATATATTGTTTTTTTTTTAGTGTTAAAGTGGCCTAAGCCACAATGAGGGTTAGGCCACTTTTGCACTAAAAAAAATATGAAAAATGGGTTATGCCAAAAAAAATAACCCAAATGGAATAGGAAGTTGAACTTTTTAAGTTTGCAGCCTAATTCTACATTTAATTCTTATGCGATTTATGCAAAAAAAGCAAAATTTTTTGTGTTGAGGGTTAGGCCACTTTACTTCTGAGCCACTCATTTGATATTCGAAATTATCATTTTTAATTATCAGAAATTTAAATTTTAAAAAATCAATTAACATAACAGTATTTTACACACATCTAGAGATTGAATTTTAAAGAATTCATTTGGTTAGAACTCAAAAAATATCAGTGATAACAATTCAGGAGCATTTTTTTAATTATATATGTATTTACAAATTGAAATAAAGTAGAGTAAATTTACATGTTTCTCATAAGTTCCTTATTTTGTGTTAAACAAAAATCTATTTTTAAACATTACATGAAAACAAGCTATACATATATTTTGAAGTTTTCTTATTGTTAAAATGTTGATGTTTTTCATTTTACCAAAAAATAAGATACATGTAACATGTAAGATAAACTAACTTAAGTGTGTTCCAGAAGGCTATAGGTATATTGCTTTTAAAAAAACGGCTGGGTGACACAGTGGTTGAATGCCGACCTTTCATGCGGAAAGTTCCGGGTTCGAATTCTAGTGAATGTGAAAAAACTTTTCGACTCGACTCAGCTGCCATTCGCCATCGGGTTCAAATTAATGGCTTAATCAATAATTAATAATTATAAATCTTTAATAAAAAATACTTTAATATAAAAATATAAACAAATGCAAAATATAAACAAATAATTTAATTGAATAATATAACTCGCAGACATAGAATACCATACAACTCAAATACAAAAATATTACAATATAAACAAAAAATAGAATTGTAAATATTGAAAATCTAAGATGTTTCTACATGTTATAAGGCCTAGTACAATCTCATGTTTAAATTGTATATGGAATTCAATAAGACCAAATTTAATAACACGAATATAATATGACCCCCTGTTCCAACATGTACCTAAGATATAGGCAGACTTATTAGCCTAACAGTTAAACAGTTAGCGTTTAAAAAAACATTTCGAAAGAATATTTACTTCAACTCTGAAAAAAGTTTGAATTTCAATGGCATTTAATGGAATGTCCGCGTCGCTCTGCCATCGCTTCTAGAATTGCTTTTAATTCACTTAATTAAGTGTTAATGCGACAAAAGTAGAAAGTATGACGTAAGCTGAACAAGCTCTATCAAGCTCATTTTACTGCACTGTTTCATACATTTGTTGTTCTTAATTAATTAAAACGTTAAAGCAACACTGAAAGCAATAATATAGAACCATCAATAAATATAAAACCAAATCCCATTAAATGTTTACACTAAAGTTTGTAATGCAAATGCGTGTACGTGCAGTGAAATGATTTAGAAAAGTTTTACAAAAACATTTATATCTTTTATCTAAATATCTCACAAAATTTTCCTATTCTCTCATAATTCCAGAATCCAATATTTCTCAAAACCGATTTTCACATTTCTATTCTGGAAACCAAGCAGTACGTTTTTACTACAGGTCCCACCCTAAAGTTCAATTAAAAAAGGGTTGTGGCTTTAGTATGTTAAAGCCGCACTCTATGGAAACTATGCACAGCTCATTTTAAAGCTAAATTTAATCTAATAATCGTAAACTCATAGTTATAACACAATTTGTAATATCTGCACCTGAATCATTATATTAAATAAAAAAAAAATTTCAAACAACATATGAATTAGAAGGTAGCGAATGTTTGATAACAATAAAAGTGTATAGGCGCTTTGTGAATATCGCGATGGTATTTTTGTTATGTATTTTTCTGGTTAATTTTCTGTGTTTTATTAAGTTGGGATTTGGTGGTTTTGGTTGTTTTTTTTTTCTTTACTTACTTTAGTGATGTGTTTTAAATGATATCTTAGGGTTCACAATTTTTTATTTGTATTTTTTCCAAAAATTACATGCAACAGAAAGTAAATTAAAAAATAAATATACATATGTATATGTTTTTGTGTAATGTATACTCCTGATATTCATTGAAAACTCCGAAATTGTTAACCATAAAATAAACCAACTTTTTACAAATGTATATATAGGTTCCTGTTTTTCATTTTTTAAAATTTTTCTTCTTCTTCTGTTTTTTTTTAATTCTAATTTTAATGTTAAAAAATTTTTTTACTCTTGTGCATATTCCAATTTTTAGTACATTTTTAATATATTTTGAGATAAATGTGCTCATTCTTTTGCATTCCGTCCGGGTTTGTTTGTATGTCCGTCCGGGTGTTTGTCTTTGGAAGTCTTCACAGTTTTTTAAATATATTAATAGTCAGATAGGTATAACTTCAATCTGGAAAAGAACCACAGATTATTTCAGCTTTAAAAGTGTTAAATAAATACACAGTGCTGCCACACTTTATATTTAAGAAGTTATTCCAAACTCAATTTTTGGATTGAGTTGAAATTTTAAGAGGAGTTAGATTCTCAAAATTAAGTTAAGTTTTTAAGAAAATATCTTTATACCGCTCGGCTTTTATTTTTGTTAATAAATTGTCTAAAGAGTTAGAGTAAAGAGTCTGTAACTGTAAAAGGTCTAAAACTAAAAATTTGCTATTTTGATAAGTGCTTTTTCAAAAACCCTTCGACTTTTTCATTTTTGGTTGTTTACGTATGTTACACTGATGTTATCCTTAGATGAGATGAACATTTAACCACACATAAACAAAAAATAATTTTTACGAAAATTAGAATTTCATGTCTCCTGAAAATGTTCGAACTGGGAACAGATAACAAAAAAAAAAAAAAACAAAAAAAATATTGAAAAATTCAAATACGAAATATTGGTCCTTAAAGATTCAAAAAAAAAAGTTTTATGAATTGAAGAGCTTTAAATTTAGCATATGGAACATATATGCATATTATATATGCTTGTGTTTGTGGTATTTGTAAGCAAAAACAGATTTATCAATTTATGTAGAGATGTTCTTTTTTTAATTTATTAACGAAAAATTAATACAATTTAATTTGAAATGAAATTCAGCTTATACGTACTGGAAATGAATGAAACAACCCGTTTTCTAAGATTTCATAACATTAAAAAGTATCTTTTGGATTATAAGTATATTTTTAATACAAAAGATTTGGCTAGACATGGTTTTCTTTATTTTGCTTCATTGAAAGGTTTAAAAATAACATCAATGATTTTCTGGGTTCAAAAGATTTGGATATCGTTATTTTGATGTATCTGAAGATTATTTAATTTTAAAATTTAAATAAAAATTAATAATTTAGAATGCAGTTAACAGTGAATTGTGTAAATCGATAAGTAAAATTTTTAAAAAGTAGTTCTCAAATGTTATAAATGAAATTATTTTTCATCTATATTAGAGGAATTGTATTGTTTTTTCTATGTCAGTCCTCGATGAAGCATAGGACTTCCATTTGACATCTCTTTTTACACGGTTTGCTGCTCCTGTTTTTACATTCTTCTATGTAAGGCTACATTTATTCGGATGCTCGCGTCTTATATTTCCTTGGGGAATTCATTTCAAGGCCTTGATTTTTTTTTTTCATATAGCTAAAATATTCTGCGTAGACATTTGTTTCTAACTGATGATGTTAAATTTCAGTGATGCTTCGCTGCGATAAATAATCACGCTTATTACATAGTATTGAATATGCTTTGTTTTGTTTTCCTGCAGATTTGGGTGTTTCCCCATATTGGGTACAATCGTCCAAAATATGTGATAACATTATTTTATTTAACTTTACCCAATCAGTGAGATAGTAGTTATGACGTCAGTCTTTCCATCGAAGGGTCTCGGTTTCTAACCCCGATCAGATCATATTTAATAAAAAAAAAAATTTTAATTTATAACTCATATCAATAATAATTTATATTATAACATACAACATATACCAGTCACACCTGAAAAGAAAAGGCTGAATCACTCATTTGTCACATTGCATGTGGTAGGGAACTGTTTATTTCTATTCTTTTTAAAATTCGAAAATATGTTTATTTTGACTCAATATACTCGTACTTTCAATATTTGAATATTTTAATTTTTAAATATCATGCCAACAACAACAACAACTACAACAATATATATTTACATTAAAGTAATTTGTAACTAGCACACATACACACACCTTATACGTAGAACTTATACTTACACTATAAACATCAAATCAGTCTATCTAGTTAAAAATTCAAATTATTCTTTAATAGAACTGATTTTTGAAATGGTCAAAATAAAAAAAAACTCAATTAAAAATGCAATTGACACAAAAATATATACATATACACACAAATTTAAAAATAAACCGGATATGATATAAAAAAAATTGCAAAAATAAAAAACGGAAATACTAAAACTTTTTTTTGATGTTGTTTATTTTTTTACAAGCAATATTCAATATATCCGTTCAACATAATTGGCATTTTTTGCAATTCCTTGATTATTGATGCGTTCATTTTTATACCCGTATGACTATATAGTCAAAGGGTATAATAAATTTGCCATTACGTTTGTGACGCAAAGAAGGAGGGGGGGTAGATATAGACTCAAGTGTATGGATCGGATCAGAATCGAAAAATAAATCGATTTAGTTATGTATGTCAGTCCGTCTTTCCGTCCGTCGGTCCGTCCGTCCGTCCGCACGATAACTCAAAAACTAAAGGATCTAGGATTATGAAATTTTCACAAATTCGTTTTTATACAAAAACCGGAATCGCTATTTAAATCCAGTCATTTTGGTCCACGGGTTCGAGTACCTGCCATACAACTCGTTCTTTTATATGAGGATTACACTACACCAAATGAAGGTGGGTGTCCGAAATTTTGCCAAAAATAGTTTAGTGTAATGGCCAAAGTTACTGCAAAATTTGGTTTGTCTACTGCAAAGGGTTCGAGTAGCTGCCATACAACTCCTTCTTTTATATGAGCATTACTCTACACCTAATAAAGCTGAATGTTTGAAATTCTGCCAAAAGTAATTAACCGGATGATATAATGTATATGTTACGGTCATGTGGGTATCCCAGAGTTGACACAGTCTACTCTACTACACTCTTCCTCGTTTTTTTTTTTTGTACCATATTTGAATCAAACGAACACAAATTTAAATAGAAAATCCTTAAATTGACCTAGTTTCCAAAACTAAGATTAACAAACACAATGTTTAAAAAAAAAAAAAAATACAAGAACAGAAAAGAAAAACAAAACTGGGAAAGTTTTTAAAAAAACCACAATGTGATATTGGGAAAAACAAAAAAGAAAATTGTTTTTTATGTGAAAGTCTTTTAGTATTAATCAGATATCGTAGTCTAGGTTTCAACAATTACAATTTATACAACATTTTGTTCAATTATTATTCACTATTTTTTAGTAAATTTTGAACAAATTTTGAAAGAATATGCTTATTTTCGATCTGTTTGTATCTTTTTCTATCTGTCTGAGTGTTCAAAATGTCTTTACAGCATTTGTAATAAAGCATTAAACTTTGTAACGGAATGATAACGTAAAACTCCTAACGCAACTCCTCAAAAAATCACTGCCGCTGAATTTCCCAAAGGCCCACTATTTAAATTGTTATAACAGGTATCTATATCTTAAATCCAAAAAGGCTAAACGACAGCTGCTTTTATAAGACTAATTAATATATTTATAAAATAAATATATAGAATTGCTAAAAGTTCTAAAACTAAAAGTTTTTGAACCAATGTGACTTGGTTTATGACACTTTGCTAAAAAGAAAATCCCGTACTTGACAAAATCCCGAAAAAAATATATGGTATGATTTAAAATCTGAAAAAAAAATACACAAAAATACCAAAATCCCGAACAATCTCCTACATACATATATTCTGTAAAAGGCTCATAATTCTGATTTGGTATCCTGCTCTAAAATTCTGTTTTATAATTTTATATTTTTATTTGGAAAAATTTTAATTCGGTATTTTTGGTTTTCAGGATTTTGTAATATTTGCGATTTTTCCGCAATATTTAAATATCAGATTTTTTTTTTTTTTTTTACTGCAGTACTTACACTCTCCTGTATTTTGAATACCCGACCAATATTTTTTGAAGTAAATAATGTATGAATTTTCATCATTATACAGGATTAGAAATTACACTCGGCAACTAAGGCCATTTTGGGCTTACATTAAATATCGATTTTTACAACAATTTACAAGTGCCAATCTTTTTTATTTTTGCATTAACTCAAAACATTTGGCAGAAGATTGCAGGAAATTTAATTGCGTCCTTGACTTTGTACCCAAAGCTTATTATGAAAGATTTTTTAATTTTGAAAATGTCCTTTTTTAAGAATCCTTGAGTTTTCATCACTTGTTTTTTTTTTCAATTTCACCGTAATCGAACAACGCTTCTATAAAACCTCAAAAGGAGATTAAAGCAAATATTATTGAATGATTAGAAAATTCAGAGGAAATTTCAGTATATTTTTGTTGTTGTTTTTTTTTTTTTTTAAATTAAAAAATATGTCCTGAGTTCATCGGCATTATCACCATCGCACAAATCTATTGTAAAACGATTTAATTTTTTTCTTTTTTCTCAAATATAATAGAAATTTTTCCTAAAAATTATATCAGAATATCTAGGAATACATAAATTAACAAGGTTTGGTTTTAAGGGAACAAAAATTAAGATATAGGATGGCATGTAAGTAAAAATTGGAGATAAAAAAAGATTCGATACTATAACATTCATAACATGTGCTACTAGTATTCATCTATATAATATTGTTAGGAGGGACAACTCTTGTTAGTGCGTACATATAAATCCTTCTAATATCAATTAGAGATGCAAAAATTATTAAATATTACGAGGCTTTTACATCTTTTATAAAATTTCAGTACATACCAGAGACTTTATATAAAACTTTGAAAATCACGAAAAACAATCAAATTAATAAAAAGAGATTTACAAACTTGACCAGAACCCTTTCAAAATTAAATTAAAAGTTATTATTCGCAAGGACTTATGGCAGCTAACAAGCGAAGTACCGGTAATGAGCAAAATCAAGCATAGAAATTGAAGGTAAATAATCCACACTCTGAGAAACCTACCATCTAACATAATAAAAATATCCCTAGAATGGAACTCCTAAGGTAAGAAAAGGCGCGGGTGACCCACCTGGGACAAACCCTGGCGTCGAACAGCTACGATTTGAACTAGAGTGCAAGAGGCAAACTTGGAAGGATTTATTTAGATTAATATTAGGTATTGTTCTAATCGGACATAAAAACCAGAGAAACTTTTTATTTAACAAATGTAATTTTAAATGAATCAAAAGAACAGTAACACTAGTTTCAAAAATTAAAATCTCGAATATTATTTGTGTGCCCATCGAAGAACAAAAAGATTTCTAGAGTAAAATATTTAACTCTTAAGTAAAAATTGCAGATTTTCTCAGATAATCAAAAACGACCTTTAACAATATCTAGACTTTCATGATACATATCATTATAAATTAAATTTGCTTTGCAACTAAGTTCTGAAATGAAACCCTGAATTTAACGGGTTTCAAAGAAATTGATCTGAAATATACGAGTATAACAATAAACGCAATTAAGTCTTAATAACTAAAAATCGTATTAATTAATTAGTTTTTCCTCCAAGTATGCTGAAAGCGTACAGAACTTAATTCGAATTCATTTCCATAAAAATATACACATATACAATATACATATATATATATTTTAAATCTGCTGAAAAAAAGGACGTTTGAAAAGCTTTTAAAACAATTGCAGTACAAACATGTTAAAATACAAACGATTAACAAAGAAAAAAAAAAAAAAAAAAAACAATAAATAAAAAAGTATATAATAAAATGAAAAAAAAAAATAACGGAACTGTTAATAGTTGCCTGATAACACATACAAATACAAGAATCCCAATTTTTGTTTTTGTAATTTTCAACAGAACAGGAAATATTTCGTTTTTTTTACATCTCTTGGTATTGATTTATTCGTTTAAATCCAATTGAATTGTTTTGAAAATGAATTAAATAATATACATATATATATATATATATATATATATATGTTATATATATACAAGTATAATAACAATAGAAAAAAATAAACAATAAAAACAATATTGATTCTATTCAAAACCTAAAATGGAGCAATGGAATTTTAATCTACAATAATAAATTACATCAAGGATATTATTATTATTGTATAGAAATTTATAGTGGTGAATGATAATAAAATTTTGAATGTAGTGTGGTGGGAGTCCCACCCTCTACCACATATAAAATTTTTTAATCCTCTTAAAAATGTGATTTATGTATTTTCGCAAATATTGACATAACCTTGAAATTATTCGATTTTATGATATTCAAATAATGACATAATACATGTATTTAAGTTCATATACTATAGGTATATTATGTAGGTATAGAATATATATATATATATATATATATATATATTATATATTGTTATTATACTAATCTTTTTAACAGTTTTTTTTTTTTTCTATTTTAGTCACCTCGTAACAACGTCCTTTTCTTTTCCAACACATCATCATTTTATTTTTATTATTTCTTATTCAATAAAGAGTGGGGGTTGAATTTAAAATGATAATAAAGCAAAATCAATCTTTTGTATTATAAGTGAACTTTTAAAAAATAATGATAAAAAGTTAGATAATCAAATTGAATAAACAGTGAATATATGTATATATATATATATAGAAGAAGAGTAGATCCTGTAACTAAACATATAGAAAATTAGTTGTTTTATTAATATTGCTTTTATTAAATAAAATTTTTATAGAGATTTTTTTAATAACAATATAAAGACAATAGTTGATGATTGTAATTTTAAGACGAATTATAAAAGAATATTTAGCACATTTAAAAAAAATTTGTTTAAAATAATACACAATTTATTTTGTATCACTATGTTTTCATATTTGGGTTTTATAAAAAAAAATTTTGGTTTTATAAATGACATTTTATCAGTTGTGTGGTGTTTTTCGTTGTTTATTTCAAATATTACAAAAATTTGAGTCATAAATTCAAAAATATTTTTTTGAATTTGATATACATATACTATTTTATATACATACATAGATAGTTAAATAAAAGCTGTTCAAAAAATTCAAATTCAAATTCTGGAACACTTTTGACATTTCATATATTTTTCAAAAATTTTAATTAATGATTCAATGATAGGTTGGATAAGTGTGTGTGTGTAGTATGGTTTTTAAAATCTGCGTACCAAATTGTACAACCATATTTGTATTATTTTATTTGCATTATTTACAAGTGACTGCCTATGATTAAAGTAGAAACACCAAATTAGAGTTGTTATAACCGTATGACTAAATAGTCAAAGGGTATAATAAATTTGCCATTACGTTTGTGACGCAGAGAAGGAGGGGGGCTAGATATAGACTCAAGTGTATGGATCGGATCAGAATTGAAAAATAAATCGATTTAGTTATGTATGTCCGTCCGTCATCACGATAACTCAAAACTAAAGGAGCTAGGATCTTGAATTTTCGGAAATTCGTTTGTTTACAATAGCCGTCATCGCTATTTAAATCCAGCCATTTTGGTCCACGGGTTCGGGTAGCTGTCATACAACTCCTTTTTTTATATGAGTATTACTCTGTACCTATTACAGCTGCGTGTCTGAAATTTTGTCAAAAGTAGTTTAGTTTTATGGACAAAGTTTCTGCAAAATTTGGTTGTTCTACTGCAGGGTGTTCGAGTAGCTGCCATACAACTCCTTCTTTTATATGAGCATTACACTACACCTAATGAAGCTGGGTGTCTGAAATTTTGCAAAAATAGTTTAGTGTGATGGCCAAAGTTACAGCAAAATTTGGTTGGTCTACTGCAGAGGGTAGGCAAAATTTTTCAAGTTTTCTATAACTTTCAAACGGATTAAAGTGAGAAACTTGATATGGAATTAGATAGCTAGCCTGTTGAAAAATTTAGATCATTGAAAATTACTATCAATCATTTTAAAAAATAATGTTGTGCAAATTTAAAATTATTTATATTTAAAATTTTTGAAGGTATTATAATTTCGGTGGTTCAATAAAATTTCAAAGAATTTTCTAAATTCTAAATATAATTTTGAAAATGTGCTTTTTTTTAAATCTTTTTTTTTTAATTTTATTATCTTTTTAGAAATTCTAATTATGGTTTCGTTTATTTATACAAGAAAATTAAAAATTATACTCTTTTTGTAACTAAAATTTTTTCAATAAATTTTTCTTTAATCAATAATTATTTTTTTTTTAGATCCACGTGTTTAAGATATTTTTCAATCATATTCTTAGTTAATAAATACTAAGAATATTTTTGCGTTTTAAAAATTAAAAAAATTTTCTTATGGAAGCAAACCAAAGTTTTCATTGATTTTTAAAAATTAATGAAAATATGTGATAAACTCTTGTAAATTTACGAAATAACTTCAAATTGACTTCATCAAAAATTAAATTTAAAAAGTAGGTAGGTACTTCTAATAAAATAAAACCAATATCAAATTAAAATTAGAAGTGTTAAAAGTGTTCAATAGTTTTGTATATTTTTTTTTTTTTTGGAATCTTTCAAGCATTTAAAAATTTATTCAAAAAAAATTTTATCAAAATTTTTATTTTATTTCAAGTTATAATTTCAAAAATTGAATTTATTTTTATATTTTTATCTATTTTAAAAAAAATTTAAATCTTAGTTAATTTTTGTTATGAATTGTTGAAAATTTTTGAAATTAATCAAAAAAAAAAAATTATTTAAATTTTTGTTAATTTTTTTTTTTTAATGAAAAAAAAAATTCAAAAATTTTACAAACAAAACAATTCTTAAATTTGTGACTTTTTCCTGTATTTTAGGAAATAAAATTTTAATTTAAAAAAAAAAAACACTGAATATTTAAATTTGATTTCATTAAGAAACAAAAGCAAAAAAAAAAAAAAAACCCAAAACGGCTGATAACGTGGAAGATAAAAACATGCAAAAAATTCTAGTGAAAATATCCATATACATTGCCTTAACCAGTTTATTATTTTTTGTATCTGCAATTGATCATAAAGCCAAAGAAGTTTCTGAAAAAAAATATCAAGTTAAATTAATTACAGATAAAAATTGGCAACAAATTTTAAAAGATGAATGGATTGTTGAATTTTATTCACCATGGTGTAGAGCATGTCACAATGTTGATCTATTTCTAAAACGTTTATCACAAAAGATTGGTCCGCATAATATTAAAGTGGCTAAAATTAATGCATCACAATCATATTCATTGGTTGGACGTTTTTGGATTCGTATATTACCAGTTATTTTTCATGTTAAAGATGGTGATTTTCGTCAATACCCTAATAAACCGAATGTTGAAGAAATAATTAAATTTGTAATAAATCAAGAATATTATAAAATTGAAAAAATTTCACCAATATTACATCCAAATTCATATCAAATGTCAATTGTATCATATTTTTATGAAATATCACATTTATTAAAAAATGCCAATAATGATTTACAAAAAATTTATGGTTTACCATGTTGGGCATCATATGCTGTATTTACAATTTGTACAATTGTGGTTGGTGCATTCTTCAGTTGGATTTTATCACATCTAATTGATGTTATATATTCGCGTAAAAAACAACCCGCGTTAAATAAAAAATCCCAAACAAATCGAAATGATACTATGTCCAATAATTCTCCACAGAGAAAACGTCAAAATTTGAATGTAAGGGTTGAAGATTTAAATGATAATGATGAAAAAAATCAACAACAACAGGATCAGGATCAAATTGATGATTATGAAGATTGTTCAGGCAAAGATTTTATTGATAATAGCAATTTAATAACATTAAGAACACAAAATAATACTGAAGATTTAAATACACTTCCAGCAGTTAATAATGAAAGTAACATTTAAATTATAAATTATTAGAAGGGAAATATTCTTGGAAATGATTTTCTTAAATGTTTTTAAGTTGTCTCTGTCTTTTTTTTTTTGTTTTGATTATTTATGAAAAAGTTTTCTTTTGTTCCTTACTCCTTAAATTTAATAGAATTTTTAAAATATTGTGAATGTCAAAAAAAAAAAAAAATGAAACTTTTGTGTGAAAATTTAATAAAGATTTAAAAACAAAATTCAAAATCATTTATACTAGTTCGAAATGGGTCAAAATTTTTAAATTTTAAATTAGTTATTGTATTTTTTGGACTTTTACAAAACTTCTAAGATGTTTGAGTACTAAATGGGTGTTTAAAACAAATTAAAAGATAACTTTAAAGATTTACATTTATTTCTATTAAATTTATTGCTTGCATAGATGCAGTAGATACTAGATTACTAGAATATAGGTGGTGTCGGGATAATCAATTCAATTTGGTTGATTTTGACATTTTTCAATTCAACTAAAAAATTTCCCGGTGTTGGCTAAGTCAATTGAATTAGTTTCAATAAATTGAATCAAGTTGTTTCAATTTTGATTTTTTGACAACAAAAAATAATTTAAACGAAAAATTTTGTTTAGTGTTCTGACGGTTTATTTTGTGCTGTATTATATTTATTAAGTACTAATAATTTTTGTAATGAATTTTTTGTTGTTGTTTATATGAGAAGCCGTTTAAGGGACTTTTCAAATCCTTTGTTTTTGTAAGTTTTTAATTTGACAAAAAATGTGTATGTACTTAATATTAAAATTTTTGATTCAAAAGGAACTTTAGATTATCCAGCTGATTTTTATTAATTTATTAAGGTATATAGAACCAAAATTAAGAGGTTTAAGAACTTCATCTATTCCACCAATAGTTAAACTCGCGACACCACCTTAAGAGATATTCTACCAAGTGTGTTTATTTTACTTTTTTCAAATTATAAAATGATATTTATTATCCATTTGTAGCATTTTTTAAAATAAAAAATGAATGTCCCAATATTAGGCGCTAAGTTGTTTTAAATTTAACCAAATACCAAAGAACTAACAGTATAACAATCAATTCATTAATTTAATACTCATAAAAAAAAAAATAACAAAAATACACTTTTAAAGAGTTTCAAGGACTAAAAAAAATGTAACTATGTTTATATAAACTTTTAACACATATGTACATTTAAATACTAAAGAATAAATTGATTTTTGCATTTAATTGGGTACGAATCTAACAACATTGAACCGATATAGAAATACGAGATGTGAAATGACGATTCTAAGCCAAAGATACAGTATCCAATCTAAATAACAAAATAAGATTAAAAAAAAATAATGGTATCATGGCATTAAAAAAGAACAGGACAGTAAAAACAGAAATGAAATAAAAATGCATCTAGAATTGAATTGCAGTTTTATATATATGTACATATGAATGAATTTCGATTAAAAAAATTATTTTTTTTACTACTTTTTATTTGTCCTTTTTAAAAAAAAAAAAAAAAAAAAAATGGATTCAACATAGTGCAGAATAATAGAACAATATTTGTACAAGCATGCTATATATATATACACTTTTTATTATAAGTAAAATTATACATGAATGAAGATTCATTCATTTATATGGTATTTTTATACATATAAAATATAGTATAGTTTTAGCTATATATTATATATAGCAATCGTAATCTTAGAGTTGAGTAGCGCATTATTATTGATGCATTCGAACATGGAAAAGGATTATCTTTCCTGAATCCTGATGTGTCATTATAATCCAACTCAACTGATATTGATGCTAATATTGATATTGATGTTGATACTAATGTACAAGGTATTGATGTCTCTATACTATAGCTAAAAAAAAAAAAAATCAAAAAAAGTAAAAACAAAAAATATAAGCTTAATGTGTATTTGATGTGAATGCTACTGTTACTATTATATACTATATTATATACTACGTAGTACGTACCATTACTTCAATTTTATATTTTTGATATTTGTTAGTCTACTTTTGATTTTTGTATTGTAAGTTTCCATGAAGAAATGATTGAGAATTTTAAAAATAAGTTTGTCTCTTGTGCATTACAAATGAACTGCACATGATGAAACTCTTGAATTTCTACTGCATTTCATTTTAAACAGACTTTAAAATATAGTTTGGTTTGAAGTTTTTCTAAATGTTTCTTCCTTTTATAAAGAAATTGAAATTTTGTAGAAATTGAATGGTACCGTACCTTTTACATGCATACACAAATAAACACCTTTTCTATTATATATATAGCATCGGCCAACGATGCACACTTGCATATGACAATGTTTAGTTCTTTTATATATGTACATATGTATATTTAGATTTGAAATCTAATGAAAACAATTTAAAAATTATTTATTCTAAGCACGTTTATATTTGAAAATTCAATATGAAAATAAAATATAAAATATAATAAATTAAGGTCTAAAGAAAATAATAGAGACTAGTGAGAGGAAGAAAATGCATCAAACGTTTCATATCCTAAAAATACATGTAGGTACATATATAAAAAATGATTTGAGATTTCTGCGTTTTTTTATATTTGTTTGTAAATTGTAACTCGAAAATCGGTAATCAGACACTGCACTTAACATAATCTAAATGAAAATAAAATTAATAGCAAATATGTATGTAGGTAAGATATGTATGATGATACAAATGATATCAGTGTAAAACTTAAATTTTTATTCTTAATAGGTATCCTGCACAAATGTTATATGTACATATATACATATGTTATTTACATATATACATATGTAATGCATGTTTTGAAGAATTAATTTGACTCCAGAGAATGAAATAAAATGTCAATAATTTAGAATTTGTTCAAATTATTTGATTGAAGAATGAAAATATATTGTTAATAAATTTATTATCTATTCTTAGAACATTTTAAACTTTTTTCATTATACGTATGTATTAATTTCGATTTGATTTGTGATGTTAAATATAAAATATTACGAGTAAGTTTAAATTAATATTTAATTTTTATTTAATTTAACTATTATTTCTTTGTATTTTAAACTTTAGGTTATAACAATTTAAACAAAAGATTATATTTAAGTTATAGTAGGGTTGCCAGACGTCTCGGTTTTGAGATCATTGTCCCGGTGTCCCGAAAGAGGTCTTCGGAACGCTCAATTGTCCCGATTTTTTGCATTGCAATATTGCAAACAAAATTAAAAATTTTGGAGGACAACTTCCTCCAAAGTTTCGTTTATTTATCACACTTTTTCTATTTTTCGAATTAGCTTTCTTGTTCGATGGGTTTTAATATGAAAACTTTCCTGTTGGGTAGTTTGTTTTTGTTATGAATGACAGATGGTTAAGTTTTGCTTTTGTTGTACCAGCAAGTGTTATTAAAAAAGTATTTGGTGTTTTTAGAAACTTTTAGAGAAGGAAATGAATGGGCGCAGAGTTTTATTTTGTCCAAAATGGAAAATGAATTTGCAGAACAATATATCGATATTTTTAAAATATGTGAATATTTATTTTGTATTCCTGGTCGGATTCAATGGTCGGATGAAAGAAATCAGTTACTACCGGAGACTGTTGAAGTAATATTAAAATGCGTCGTTAATTTTACATTTAATTATTACGAAAGACATGAATACATATTAAAAAATACAAATTTGTTAAAGGAGGCAAGATCAAGCCGTAAATATGATTAGGAGTGTTTTAATAATGTATTTCCACGCTTTTGTATTTCCATTTTTGTATTAAAAATACTTAGTTCCTTTATTTTTGTGTTATTAATTTTAAGTTTTTTTTATTTTATTGACGTTTTTCAATGAATATTATATATTAAGTTTTTTTGTTACAATGAATTTTTTATGTTTTTGAATAAATTATTATTTTCTTAAAAAAATTTTTATTGTCCCGGTTTGTCTTGGTAAAAAATCTGGCAACCCTAGTTATAGGTAAAAACTTTATTAGGTACTCAAATAAAAAAATGTTTAATTTAAGTAATAAAGTTATAGAAGTTAAATAAGTTATTGTAATGTAATTAGTCTATTGACACAAACTTAATTAGTAAATAGTAGTGGTTTTATTATATTTCAGCATATGAGACAGATCCTACATGTACTTAAGTATATATATGATATAAAATATGCTTAAATATACGTGAACCCAAGAACTTTATTTTAATACTGTAACCCAATACGGACCCAATTTTTTAATTTTGAAAAATATTCATTTTGCAATACAATCCAGTAGGATCTAGGTTGGGTACGTAATTTTATAATATACATAAATATTTATTGAATCTGACTTTACTTCAATTCCATATTACTTTCATTTAAAACAATTTTTCCACCACAAGTTATTCACCACCGTGAATTCAATAAACTACATTTAAATTGTAAAATTTTAAATGTATGTAATATCTACATAATATAATAATTTCTCATAATTTTAAAAAATTTTATGATACAAAAACAAAATACTAAAATATATTAACAATTAACAAATTTATATAAAATAAATGTAATTAGTTTAAAAACCACTCAAACTACTTTCAACCTTGAATTCAATTAATTTGAGATCAATTAATTGAGTGGAAATTTTAAATGTCAGTTTACATGATATTCATAAATAAATACTCATCATAACTTCATCAGTTACCACTCCACTCATCAGCAGCAATTAGTAAAATACGTTTGAAATAAAAATTAAAAGTTAATATATGTACAATTTTACTTAATATTTTATTTAAAATATTAATCAAGTAACTTAATTCAAATTTTTGTAAAATATTGTACATATAAACAAAAAATAAATTTCACCTTAAATTTTATTTTCAATTCAAAAAAAATACCCACAACATTTTAAAAGTGCTGCCATTGCTAACAAATAACTGAACTGAAAAATATAAAAAGTCACGCACCAATTTTTTTCATTCAAAAACAAAAAAAAAAAAACATGACAATTCACAACACCAATTGACATTTGGTACATTTTTATTTTATTTGACAATCAAAAATACAGAATTGCCAACATTTAAAAACATAAAAAAACATATATCTATACTCTTCTTCCCTTCTTTTATTTCAAAGCATATGCATGAGAAGGTAGTTTTCTTGGCCGTCTATTCTTCCAAGAATCACAAAATATTTCGTCTATTTTTGTGTCTTAAATTTTTTTATTATTTTATTTTTACGTAAAAAAAATAAAAATATCCAATTATTTAATTTTAATTATTGCTCAATATATACATATATATATATATAAAATATATTTAAAAGTTAAGTTTATAAATTTTATACTTATATTAAAATAAAATTATAGTTAAGAAATTTTTGTTTCTAAATGTAAGAAAATTTTTATACATAAAAAAAAAGTTAAAAAAAAAAAAAAAAATAAAAACGAACGAAAAAAAAATTTTTCACCATCAGATAATTATTTTTTTTTTATTCATAAATTCTAATTCAGCCAATGACTTGTGCCAAATGCTTTGGATTTTAAAAAAAAAAATGATAAAATGAAAACATCATGAACGTTTTGGATGTTTAAAAATTTAAATTACATTACATTTGAAAATAATAATTTTAAAAAAATAAAAAACGAATTGAAATAATAAAAAAAAATTTGGAATGTGGAGCTGTCGTTGGAGCCGCTAATCAATGTTTATATTAAATACAAAAAAAAAATCTTATGACTTTTAAAATCTTTTAAATATTAAAAAAAAAAAAAAGTGTCAATTTGTTACAAAAATTGTATAAGTTTTTAAAAAAGTTACACATGTTAGTTAAATAATAATTAAATTAAAAATAAAATTTAATATAACAAAAAAGTATTGAAAATAATTTCAAAATAATTAATAAATATTTTCAAACCTACATATATGTTTCCTTTAAATTGCTTTAAAAAAATTTTATTAATAAAATTTTGCTCATAATATTTTTTAAGTAAACCGAACCGGACCGGATTGAAAAAAAATCGTAGCGCATATCAAAATAAATACAAAAAATAATAATTTGGAAATTTTGCAGAAAATATATATATATATATATATATATAATTTAAAAAAAATAAATATTTATGAATGTTTCTTTATATATTTTTGCTTTATAAAACACAAAAAAAAAATAAAAATACTAAAAATAGTTTTCTTTAATAAAAATTAATAGAATAAGGAAAATATTCTTAAAAATTAAAAAAAAAATTTTTTCATGTGTTAAATTTTGTTTCAGTAAAAAATCCAAAAATAGACGAAACAGAAACAAAAGTCATTTTTTATACAAAAAAGAATCTTGGTTATATAAAAAGTTGTTAAATGCAAAAGATTTAGCAATTTTGTTTTTTATAATTAATTTTCATTTATTAATAAAACTTGTGACTAAACTTGTTATAAGTATATTCTGTTTGTTTAGAATATAAATAAATATTTTTTTTAATAGAAATAATAAAGAAAGTGAATAATTTCATAAAATCAAAGTGCTTCGCACATAGATACCTACGATACTCAGTTTTTTTTTTTTTTATTTCTTGTCATAATCTTATTTTTTTTATTATATACACCTTTGTGTATATATTATATACCTGTACTACATACACATAAAGAAAGAATTTATAAAAGTCAAGACAGTGTCTACGTCAGTTTTTTATTTTTTTCATTTATTTATTTATAAAATAAGGAAAAGAAGAAAAGATCAAGAATTTCAACAACACACTGTAATAAACAGCAGAAGAAAAAAAAAACTCAACTAACGTAACGATTCTCTTATTCTTATACTGTGTGTGTTGTACACTGATCTTACTGTTGTTACTCTTACGTCTTGCGATTCTTAACTACAATTGCAAGGTTTTTTGAATTTACTGCTGCTGTTCTGCTATTCATTATTCTTCACTCAACCTCAACCTCCAAGATTGCAAAATGGCGGATTCCTATTACCAGGTATGTATTTTTTTTATGCTCTAAAGTTTTTATTATTTTTTATTTTTAGGAGAAGATAATTGTGTTCTTATTATTTTTATGTTTTTATGGATCTTGTATTGAATTTCCTGTTTCAAAGTAATGTGTTTTTTTCTTCATTCTTTCCAACTGTTGCCGTCAGTTAAGTTGTATTTTATTTTAAAGAGTTCTGCTGTCATTTTGTTATTGTTGTAAAAGTGTTATAGGTAGTATTGAAGTTTGTAAGATGAATTTGAATAAGAAAAATAGGTGCACCTGTTACTTAACATGATTTTAAATAATAGCAAACAACAAAAAAAAAAAAATTTAAATGAATTGAGCAGAATGAATGCTTTTAGATGTAAAGTTTCCCCTTTGAGTTTTGTTAAAAGTTGTCAAAGTGAATACCTACAGGGGGGAAAAAAAAACTACGAGAGTTTTCTTAAGTTTTTAGATTTTTTGGATCTTCATTTCAAATTCTTCTTTTTCACCTAATTTAAAGGAACTGATATGGAAATTAATTTTTTTTTTTTTAAAGTAAGGGTGTTCAATGATGGAAAATAAGCGAAAATGTTTAAAAAAACGTGAGGAAAAATAAAAAAAAAATTGCAGAAAAAAAGTATGAAAATAACTTATTACTTATACTTATTATATATTTATAAGTAGTTAGGAAAAAGAAAGAGAAAAAGAATATGAAATGTGTAATCAAGTGGGTTACTGACATGGGAAAATATACAAAATTTATCTTTATTCTAGAATTACATTAGAATATAAATGTAATAGATACGAAATACGAAAGTTTTCAATTTAATTATAGTTGAAGTAAGTTGTTGTCTTTCCAAAAAAAACTTTGTATTATATAAAAATTATAAGTTATTCTTAACTACATTCTTATTTATATAGTTACATAGTTAAATATATACTTATTATTTATGTAAAAATAGTAGTTTTCTGTTTTTCCTGAATCATTCAATCATTCGAAATTGAAAATTAATTGGTCAATACTTAAATTTTTATAGTTAAGTTTGAATATTTATTTACTTTAAATTAAATTTTACATTTACTTACAATTTATAAATATCAAGTAGTTAGTTATTAACTAATTATTGGAAGTTTAGAAAATTTTACAAATAAATAAGTAAGTGTTACAATCATTGTTCAAAGTTTTTACTGTAAATATATCAAAATGACGTAGAACATATGAATAAAATCATAGATTTTAAATTTTAATTTTATATTAGAAAAATTTTCGTTTTTACATTTTTATCCAATAAGTAAATTGGTTCAATAATCCCTAACCCAACCAAATTTTTACATTTGGCTTTTTATAATTAACATTTAATTCAAAAGAGAAATACCGAGGTATTTACTCAGTTACTTAGTTATTGTCTATTTTAAGTATCTAAGTACTAAGTACTAACATACTTAAGATAAGACAGAAAAAAATTTTTTCACATAACTACTATTTAAATATTTAAATTAATGGAGATAACAAAAAGTTGGGAGTACTTTACTTAGTTAACTATATAAAATAACAAATCTTTCCATCTTCAAATAAAAAAAATGGAAATAATTGCTACTAAAAAAAATCTTCAAATAATTGCTACTTAAATTAGTATGTAAATTAAAGAAAAAAAAAGATGTAAATTAAACAGCAGAATGAAGACTATTAAATTCAAATAAAACTTCGATAAAACCGAAACCAGAATCGGTAAAATACTGTTTTTTTAACACAGCATTTTTATTAAACTTTAATTAATTCAATTCAAAATAAAAAAAAAATTAATAAAAAACACAATTAAGTAAATAGAAATTCTAATTCTTCCTTGTTTATCTTTCTCTTAACTAATAAGCATTTGTCATTTCTTTTTCGTTCTATAAATATAACTATGTAATATAGGATCTTTAATTAAATAAATTCTAAGTACTTATATAAATACTTATTATATCTAGTTATTACACATCTGATCTCCAACTGACTCGAATCATTCTGTTAAAAAGATTCAAATATTATTATACTTATATAATGTATATATATATATATATAATCTTAAATAGTCTTTAGTACTGTGAATTAAATTAAAGTAAGTACAACAGAAGCCATGTTTATAAAATTCTTGTTTTACTTAAGTAATTATGATTAGTTACTTATGGTTTATTTGGTTTGGTCTTATTGATTTGTTACAATTAATAGTTTTTAACTTGATATTCATTTTTATATAGTTAGTTATTTCTTTAACAATTTGATGACGATAATATTACACAGCTAGAAGCTAAATGTACAATTTTATATTTTAACTAAGTATTTTTAATTTTAATCAGAAGATATCTCATGGTTACAATAATGTCGCTGGTCATATCAATTACAAGTTTTTTTTTAAGTTATGTTTTTATCTATTTTTTTTGTATTTTATATATCAATTTGACACATTTTCTTTCCATTTCATTTAATTTATTTATACTTTACAACAATACTTACTTACTTACATATATTTTATTTATTTTCTGCAATAGAATATCGCTGGAAACCCAATAAAAGTTGATAGTTTTGATATAAGTCTAGTCAATGGAATTTATGAATTTGGTTTCTTTTTGTTTTTTTACATTCTTTATTTTACGATTACTTATGCTTCTTGTTTAATAATTAAAAAAAAAAATGTCCCTGTCCATTTTAGAAACACATTAAGTTTTTGTTTTAAGTTGTTTTCGTTGTTGTATAAGTGTTAATTTTAAATTTTGAATTCTTTTAGTAAAGCAAAATGTATTAAACAAACAAGAAAATGTAGAAATAAATTTTATAATCTATAAGTGTTATAAACTGGTAAATAATTGTTTAATTAAAACTCGAGCAAATACTTACTTATCTAAGAATGCAACGTTTCATGTTCTTGATTAGATAACACTATTAAAATGATGTTTAATTTTTCCTTTTTGCCGGCACCTCTACGTGCACTGTGATAGGCTAAATAACCTGACTATATATGTGCATGTTGGAACAGGGGAGATATATTCATATATTACAACTGATCAAATGAATTCCACATACAATTTAAACATGAGATAGTCTACGCCTTATTACATGTAGTTATAAATGTCTTAGATTTTCAATAAATGCAGTTCTATTTTTTGTTTATATTGTAATATTTTGTATTTGAGTTATATGGTATTCTATATCAGTGAGTTATATTATTTAATTAAATTATTTGTTTCCATATTGTATTTGTTTATATTGTTATATTTATGTATTTTTTATTAAAGATATTTAATTATTAATTATTGATTAAGCCATTATTTTAAACCCAAAGGCGAATGATAGCTGAGTCGAGTTGAAAACCAGATAAAAGTTTTTTCACTTACACTGGGATTCGAAGCTGGAGCCTCTCGCATGAAAGGTCGTCACTCTAACCCTTGTGCCAACCAGCCGATTAATAATAAGAAAGACAAAAGTAGAAATAACTATGGGATACCGTGGGTCTTCTTATTAGGAATTCTTTAAAGATATACAATTATACAATGAAAAGATGATCAATCTCACATTTTAATAGCAGCTTAGTAAAAAATTTCTTCAACTGTTTGAGATACACAACATAATTAAATCTGGTTCTATGCATATGTAATCTTATATAGCTCTTTTGCTACTTTTCAAATCCTTTACACTAGGCAAACTGAATTTTATGAGACGTAGTCTTAAAACTGAACTAAATAGACCATCCGCTTTTTTAAATATGTAGAATATGCTTCAATAAAAAAATTAATTCTTTAATCCAATAAGTTTTAAATTGAACTTTAAAAATTTGATCATAATATTAATTAATTACTTTTCTTATAAGTTTTTAGGTATTTTAATTTTTTTAAAGTACATAAGTAACGATTACATAAAACAGTATATCATATCTAACTATACATCAATTACACGCTAACATTTTCACTTACTTAACTATTTTCTTTACTAACTTTCTTGTACCATATTGAATTTCTTAAAATAAAAAAAATTAAATGGAAAAAACCGCAACCGAAATTTTTACTTTTAACTTAGTAACTTACTTACCGTTTTTTTATTTTTTGATTAAACCAAAAAAACTGGAGTAACAATCTTGTTTTTTTTTTTTTGTAAAATTACCTAATTACTAAAAAAATTAAAGTACAAATACTAAAAAAAAACGATATGAAAAATTTCTCTTTATTGAAAAGTTGCATTTGTCCCACAAAAACATAACTACTTACTTACTTATAATGTAACTACATACTTTTTGTGGATCTATATGTTTGTTTTTTGATTTTTTAATATAGAAAAAATATAGATACAAAAAAAAAACTAAATTTAAGTAAGTACTTAATCTTGCCATCTATAAGACTAAGCTTCGTTTTATTCAAATAAAAAGTAAGTAAGTAAGTACTTATATCACAATAAGTAAATTTAATAATGAAACGTAAATTTATGTACTGTTCTGTTCTCTGCCAAGCATTAACCACTGACAAACTTCGGCGATTAATAAGCCAAATACGTACCCAATATACAATCTTAGCCCACTACCACCATTCGAGATCACTTATTTACTATAGAATTACAGAATTTAAACAAAGTAAAAATTATTAAGTAATTAAGTATAATGTATAATGTAAAAGAAAATATTGGTAATTGAGATGTACAACTAGTTGCAATCCATTGTAGAATAGCATGTTGCAATAACGACAACTGATTTTTTCTTTGTTTTGATTGATAATAAAATTTTAGAAAGTACTGTACTTACGTCTAAAAGGTTAGGATGTGCTGGAATACTTACTAAGTACTAAAGTAACTATAATAATTTATTCTTATTAAATTAATACTTATATGTTATTAAGTTTATTATTTAATTGTATTATTACTTTATATATATCTAAGTTTTATTATAAATTTTGTATTAACTATTTTTAATTTCTAAATTAAACAATGTTAAATTTAATTTTAATACTTTAAGATAGCAACTATTGATCAATTACTTATGTATGATTACTTAATATCAATAAGTAATATTAACCCAAGAAAATATTTAATTAACACTTATAAAATTAAATCATTTTAAAATTTTAAATTTTTTTAAGTTTCTTTCCGCAGATTTGGATGCTTAATTACAAAATATAGGAAAGGGCTAATCCTTCATTTGGAATATTCATATATAAAATCAGTTCTATTAGACCAATAGCTTTTAAGTACTTACTTAATTACAGTTTAAGAATATTTAACGTTTCTTCTATTAAGTACTTTATATGAACATTATAAAATACAATTACAAGTTCTGTAATACTTTTTCAAAAAAAAAAAAAAAAATTCATTATTAAAATAAAGTGAGTACAAGCAAAGCAAAATTTTTCTTTTAATTTCCCATATATGCACACGCTTTAAATAAAGAAAAATTTTTTTTTTTCACATTTTACACGCATTTCAATTTGTAAATTTTTAATGAAATTGTTTTTTATCCAGATTTTACTTGTACTTACATATTTTTTTTTTTTTTCTAAAAAAAAAAAACATTATTTCGGATTCAACAACATTAATACCATCATTATACATTACTAATATTATTATTGTTTTAATATTTGGTAAAAAAAACAACAGTTGTTTGTACGAGTACTTTTAAAAAATCTAGATGGTGTTGAGAAAGAATTCATATAGTTACTCGTACTTAATATAAATTTGTACTTTCTATACTTCTATATATGCTGCTTTCTAATTGAAATGCTCTTTCTTTCTTGTGTTTTATCTCTTTTACACACACACACACACATTCAATTACTGGTACTGTGTACTTAAGTACATGTCAATTAAAATGACATGAAGGAAAAAAAAAAAGTAATGTTTAATGAAAATGAAAAGAAAATTTCATTATTTTCATTTTTATTCCATTAACATTAAAAAAAGATGATAATAGATAGAGAAAGAATGAAACTTAATAAGTGAAATAGAATGATAGGTAACTATATATATAGTTAAAACATGTTGTGTGGTTACATTTTTTAGGAGGAATAGCCTTAATGCATATTAAAAGAAATTACTAAGGTTTCTAAGTACTTGTTTTTTTTTTTTATTAACTGCTTTTTTTTTTTTTGTATTTTTTTGTGTAATAGAAGAAAATAAAAAAATAAAAAGAAAAATTTTATAATAGTAAACGGTTTAATTAATTATATATACCGTTAATTATGCGTTATATTACATATTATTGCTTTGTAATGGATGTTGCATAATATTAAGTATTCGTATATATCTATGCATATATATTTATATGTATTTCATGTGAATCATAAGACTAAGTACATTTTATTTTTATGTAATCAGTATGAAATGTGAGTCCAAAATAAATTTCATAATGAAAAGTGATTAAAATATAAAAAAAAACAAAAACTTACTTAAAAACAAAAGTGGTAAAAAAAAAGTTTGAAATGAAATGAGTACTTAGCATGTAACTTATTACTGTTTGAAGTCAATTTTTATTTACCATACAATTAATAGTAAGTACTTAGTTGCAATTAGGAAAGGAATTTACTTTTGAAAATAAATGATTACAATTGTTTCAAAAATAGTATTCTATTATATATTTAGATATAATAGAGTACTTTAATCGGTAAATTGAATACTTACTTCTTTAAATCTCATATTTATAAGAAACTAATAAAATTGGAAAATAAGTAGGAAGTACATATGTACTTAAGTAATATACTAATGTTTTTAATTAGGATTTAAGTATTTTTATTATAAGTAGTAATTAAAAATACTTAAATCCTTAAAATTTTAAGTTATTGCTTAGTACACACTTAAGTACTTAAATGGTTTGTTAGAAAACCAAAAAAGAAAATAAGGAAGTACTCATCTATTAAATAATTACTCATACTAATACTAATTATAGTAATTATACATATATTTAATTATTGTTTAAAATGAATTAATTAAATAATAAATTATGATCAAATAAACTCAAATATATTTTATTTGAATAAGTACTTAACTATTTGATTTAAACTATTTCCTACATAAATTTTAAATACTTTCTTTATCTAACTATTATATGTCGTTACAATAGAAATAGTAGTTACAATTACATAATCACATAATTAAGTATTTAATATGGTTTCCTTTTGTTAAAAAAATATTTTCAAAACTGTTACAGCTTTTTCTCAATCATGGATGAATTTAAGTTTGAATAGGGTAGTAAAATTTTTTCTAATTTTTTAAATAAGTAATTTAACTATATTTTAAAAAATTAAACCACAAAATATTCCATCAAACAAAATACAATTTAAATAGCTAAAAATGCTTGTAAAACTTATTAAAATATTTTTTTATATTTATGTGAATATCCGCTTCCTATATATATTTTCATCATTCATTTTATGTTAGTTACTTATATAAAAATTAAAAATTTGCATAACTACCATGCATCAATGATTTTTTTAATTCGGTGAATCTTCATATATTTTTTTTTAGTTCAAAAAGACTTTTTGTTTTAAAATAAGTTTATTAAAGGCAAAATTTATAAATATTAAATATTGTTTTGATTCATTTAAAACTGAAATTATGTTAAGGTCTTATGATTTTATATTGCTTTGTGTACATATAGTAATCATTAATCGTAATTTTAGGATAATTTACTTAGTCAGTCCTAAATATTACAATTTTTCGTTCTAAATTTCATTTGAAGGAAGTTGTAAATACGACCGCACCCCTCATATTTCTTATTTTTCCAATTAATAAACTCACAGAACAAAGAATTTTATTTTTCAATACTTATCTCACTTAAAAATAGGTAAGTAACTATAACCTGAACCTCAAAAAAAAAAAAAAAAATTGGGTGTGAAATACAATCTACTTATAATAGATAATGGTTACTTATATAAATATGTACTACTTATATACTTAGATAACAAAGCTTTATTTTGTTTGATAATAATGATAATATAATTTATAAATTGCTATATCAATGTTAAATCAACTAATTTACCCCAAAATATTATTTTAGGGAGTGCGAAGAAAATCCAAAAAAGAAAATCCCAAATGCCAAAATCCCAACTTAAATAAAAATCCCAAAATTTCAAAATTCCAAAATACCTAAATCCCAAATTTCAAAATTCCAATATTTAGTTAGTTATAAAATCAAGGTTATTTCTTTTTCCAGAATATTTATATATGTATGTGAGTTTTGGGAGAGGAAGCCCCCACCATTGGAATTTAATTATTACTGAAAATATATATTAATATTAAAAAAAATATCTAGGAGGAATTTTATAGTTGGCTACAAAACGAATTATGATAACAATAGTCGTTTGGAATTTTGGGATTTTGAATTTTGGGATTTTGAATTTTAGGATTTTGGTATTTTGTGATTGGGATTTTGTACCCGACCCTTTATTTTAATTATATTTAAGTATATAGTTTACTTATGTATTATTTAATTAAAAAAAAAAATTGTTACCTTTAAATTGGTTAGAGTCTGGAAAATTGTAGGTATTAAAGGTTTAAAAAAACTCATTAATTGAAAAATACTTATATACATATAAATATATAATATGTACTTACTGTACTTGAAACAAATGATATGGTTGATTAATATAATAATTACTGATCATTTTTTGAAGTGTTTGAATATATTTTCAATACAATGATTATATAGATTAGGATTAAGTACCTACTATTGAAATAAAAAAGTATTTAATAAAATTAGAAAGAATAGTAAGAAACATAGATATATATTAGAAAAAAATTAAGATAATTGTTTTAAAGAAGTAGGTACTGAATATTAAATCTTAATATCTTGAATAAAATTTGAAGAATTAAAATTTTTTCCAAAGTTTAGTTTAGTAGTTACATACTTAATTTCTACCTTGATAAAAATTCAAAATTACGCCTTACACGTCCCGTTGGTGAGCACATAGTCCAGACAATCTTGTACCATGCGTCGTAAAACTAGGCATCTACCTTTAGCAAATTAAATTCTTAAAAAATAGTTAGTGGCTTCTTTCAAATAGTTTCTGCTACAACACTATTGAGGCTTCATTCCTATGGAAGTGTTCATTCCTATATTGGAAATTTCGAAACTGGTTATGGTTACTCATTAGTATGAATTACTAAAATATGGGTACAATATACTGGTTTTCCTTAAAAGAACCTGTTCAGTTTTGTCTCCAATTTACTTCCCAACTCCTTTTATCACCCAATTTCCCTTCAAATTCTTTCCATTTTTACTAAATTCTACAATAATTTTAAATATAGCAATTGCTTCCTAATAATTAAGTATCGTAAGTAAGCACTTCCTATAAAAAGTTAAGTATGTACTCCACTTTCATATAATTAATAATATACTTGTTTCTTGACATTATATATGTACTTAATTATTACATAGGTACTCAGTTTCACCCTTGTGTATATTTTAATCAATGATGATCACTTCAGTACAACTATAATAATAAATTTATTTTAAATGATGTCATACTTAACTATATGTAACAGATATTACGTGATATCATGATCATCATAATTCATAATGATGATCATTTATTTGGATATGAATGAAAAGAGAAATGAAAACAAATTTTTATTTTATCTTAAATATTAAATTAATTTAAATTAATAGTTATTATTTTCAAAAACATCCACCAATAACATATTAATTCTCATATTCTCTCTGGGCATTCCTTAAGATTAGAACATCATTTAGGCTTACTTATTTTAATAATGGAAATTATTCTAGAACTATAATTGACAGTTGTTTGAAAATATTAAAAACATCAACAAATCAAAGTACTTGTATAACTAACTTTTAACTAACAACAACAAATAAAATGTTAATTCAATCTATTTGAAGAATGATTATATTGTATCTAATTTTATTATTTATTTCATAAAACTAGTAAAAATGTACTACAGATACATTTACAAAAACACAAAAACCTTCATAAAAAATTAAACTTGAAAAAATTAAAATAATTTTTTTTTTATTGAAAAATTACCATTTTTTTTTATTTTAAAATTCTTTGCAACAATTTGATTTAGTTAAGTTCAAAATCAAAAACGACTTCCTTCGTGTGGGGCGTTTTAAATCAATTTAAAGTCAAAGTTAAAAAAAAAACATATGATTACTTATTTTATACAATGCTTCAAAAGTATATTTTTTAATATTTTATATTTAAATCGAATTAAATAAAGTAAATAAGGTTGTTTGTTTGTAATTTACTTATTTTTTTACTTTTATTTTGTTTTCAAAGACAAGAGTACTCATTCATTCATTCATTCATCCATTTAGTGATTCAAATTGGTCATTTACTTACAGTTATTTTAAAAAGTATTATAGGTGGTGGTGTCGGGAAAATCAATTCAACTTGGTTGATTTTGACATTTTTCAATTCAACTAAAAAATTTCCCTGTGTCGGCTAAGTCAATTGATTTTCAATAGTTTCAATTAATTGAATCAAGTTGTTTCAATTTTGATTTTTTGACAACAAAAAATTATTTAAACGAAAAATTTTGTTTAGTGTTCTGACGGTTTATTTTGTGCTGTAATATATTTATTACTAATAATTTTTGTAATGAGTTTTTTGTTGTTGTTTAATATGAGAAGGCGTTTAAGGGACTTTTCAAATCCTTTGGTTTTGTAAGTTTTTATTTTGAAAAAAAATGTGTATCTATTTAATACTAAAATTTTTGATTCAAAAGGAACTTTAGATTATCCAGCTAGTTTTTATTACCTTATTAAGGGATATAGAATCAAAATTAAGAGGTTTAAGAACTTCATCTATTCCACCAATAGTTAAATTCGTGTGTTTGCTAAGATTTTGCGCCCAAGGAAGCTACCAATTAAGTATTGCTAATGATTATAATGTAGCGGTTGATCGGTCTACAGTTTCTGAAATTTTGACGGAACTTCTGAATATATTGAAAAATATATTTGCCCAAAACGGGTAAAATTTCTGAAAACTGTTCGGAAGAAGTTAAATATTTACCACTTTTCCTCCGAATCGTTTTTTTTTTTGGAAATTCTTAATTACTAATTAACTTTTCTAATGGTTTCTTGTTGCTGAAACATTTTTTTTTCTGAAAATAATAAATAAAAATTTTCATATTTATATAAATTATTTAAATCTTGTATTTACCTTTCAAAATTATGACTCATTTTAATTTTCTTTAAATTTTTAAACACAACTAGCAAACAAACAAAGCCAATAACAGAATAATGCAATAATAAATTATGCAATAATATAAAGTCAAACACAAAAATGTAATTGAATTTCAAAGTCGATTCAGACGACTTATATCAACAGAAATTGTTTTCCCCAACACCGATGGTTGATTCAAAGCGTCTAAAGTTGAAAGTCAAAAAAAAATTGATTCTCGCGACACCACCTTATATAACAATTATTTAAAAAAATTTTTTGTAAGTAAAAGTATTAAGTACTTAGTTATTAAGTCCCTACTTTGAATATTTCCAATTACACGAGAAAATGTGATTTGTTAGATTAATATTATACTTATTTTTACTAACACTTTTTTTCAGAACTAGATTTTTACTCAATGGTAATCCTGTTTTTCATAATATGTACATATTCATTTAAAATGATTTTTCATTACAAAGTCAAACTTTTATAGATTGTTAAGAGCTTCTTAAACAATTACATTTTTCTATAGTAATTAAATCAATATAGTGTTTTATGTTTTAAATTGTACTTTTTACAAGTAATTGCAAAGTCTTCTCAAGTAGTTCAACATGTAAGGTGATGTAATTAATACTTATACTTACTAACTATTTAATCTTAATTTACACCAATGATTACTTTATCACATCCTACAAAAGAATTATTAAAAATATTTTCAAACTAAGTACTTATACTTAAAAATATATATAATATACCATAAAAAGGTACTTTTCTTTTGTAATTCACTGTAATCATTTCATACATATATACGAAATTATATATATGTAGTTATAACTATTTATGTATGTTTGTAGGGTGTTCATTTGTTTATTAAAGAAGATGATAAGCTTTTATAATAAAAACAAAATGGCTTTCAACAGTCTAATATTGTAATGCGCTTTTCATAGTTTTTATTTCTAGAATTTAATAGAAATAAATTCATTTGAAAATATGTATATATATATATATATATATATATATACCTATATAAATATATATATTGTTATTTGTTAGTTTTAAATACATAATCTATGATTGTAACTATTTATGGAATAATTTTGTGGGTAAGTGGGCAGCAGCAGCAGAAATAGCGCATATAAAATTTTGATAAACAAAAAATTCAAGTGACAAAAAACAAGACATTAAAAATTTTCATAGTTATTTAAAAATTTTAAATTGTTTGTTTTATTGTTCTATAAATTATGATTTATATTGATGAACATATGTTTAAGGTTAAATTTATTTTCAAATGGAATTTTGTTTAAATTTAAGGAAGAAGATCGATTTGAACACATTTTACTAAAATAAATGTATCAAAAATAAATGTATCAATTCAAGTGTATGCAAAGTATACACTTGAAAATAATTCACATTTAAAAATATTTTACATTATTGTTTGATGTTTCATTTGATAGCAAGTTGCCGTGAATCTAAAGTTAAGATAATCTTTAATTATTGTGCTAATGGATTGAATGGTGATTTTTATGCTAAACCCTTACTTTAAACATAATTTAGCCAAAACATCATTTAATATATCGCCTAAAGTGAATTGTTCAGTTTTACACGAGTATTTACCAATTACCAAAGTATTCACTTGTTAATGAATGTGTAAAAGATAATAACTATTAACTATGTTATGCATTTGCAGTATATTTTGTGTGTGAGTTAACAAAATAGTGCAGAACGACAAATTTTAGTTGAATACATCTTTCTCTCGCAGTCTCTCTCCCTCTGCATATCAAAATCCTTACCATAGTTTTTTAGTTTATAGAAATTAGGATATTGATTGAACAAAGAGTAAAATGTTCCTCAAAAATACTAATACGACCTGGCTTGATATACACATGACCGATACAAACTTTTAAAATTAGTCAGAAATAATAACTTAAAATAAATTTTGAAAAATGTCAATGAATTAAATAGAAAACTGTCATAAAATTTGGCATCAATAAAAGTATTAAAAATTTAATAAATTGTAAAAATGTTTTAACTAAGTACCTAATTAAATTTATTACATTATTTGAATGTTGATTTAGTTTTTGCGTTCCTTTTATCAAAATGAGTAGCTGGACCATATTAGATCATAATATGTTATTTATTAAATGTTAATTGTCATACAAATATTTAACATTTTAAAATTATCTGTCATTTGAGAAGTTTATTAAAATTTTTCAATATATTAAGATACTTAATGAAAATAAATTGAAATGATATATATATATACTTGATATATATATATATTATAATGTTTTTAAAAATTGAAGAAGTAAGTGATTAATGGTTATACTTATAATAAAAAATATGAATTAATATAATTTATTCAAATGAAAAGCCATTTATATTATAAGAAATTTTAATTAAAGCCATCTGCCGGAAATTTTTTAAATTATCTACTTCAATCATCTAGTCTTTTTTAAAGGTTGATGTAGCTGAGAGTAGTTATGAGTAACAAAGAGTAGTTTTTCTGATAAAGAACCACTAAATACTAACTAATTAATTTAGCTAAAGATTTATTTTAAAATTTGGAATTAAATTTCTACTACTAACTCAAAGTTAAACATATAATTGACCTAAATTTTCTCTCAAAATTATAAATTATATTTTAAGAATATGGTAGAGATCTATTTAATCTATATTGTATCTCTATACTGATTTACTTTATTTGGAAATTTGTAACAGTGAACCATTTTAATAAAAAAAAACAAAAAAAAAATGACAAATTTCTATAAAAGTACATAACGCATAATTTTATGCTGATTAGTTAAAATCAACTAAAATATTAAAAAAAAATTCTTTCCAATTTTTGAAAGTTGTAAAAACCTACGCAAAAAAAAAAAAAAATACAAAATTTAGAACAATTTTTTAAATTGTTAATTCATCAAAAACAAAAACAAATTAATAATAAATGTTAGCTTTAATTTAACCTGAAAGGTATTTGACATGCTTTTGAACTTAAAAAAATCACAGAAACCAGTAATGAATAATAATCACAGTATTATTAAAATTGTTTCTCCGTTTGTAACACGCTTTGTATTTAGCATTATAAATCTTTGGACTTAAGCATTGTATTTAGAACGGATAAACAATGAAAAGTAAATTAATTTTTGGATATTTGTCGTTGCTAGGCCGTTCTTTCGTCCTTCAGCGCTGTACGTCAAAAACTAGAACATTCTAAAAATTACAAAACTTACACAGTGTTTTTTTGAACCAATTTTTAGGTTTTCTATTGTCTTTGTTTAAAATTGGATTACGACTTCAGGTTCTGGAACCAATTTATACTCTTGATAATTTCAACTGAATAAGTTATAAGTATAACAATAACCACTCTATATACGTAACTGTTTTTTTTTAAGAAGTTTCGTAGCTGCCATCCGATTACTTTAGAACAAATTAAACTACGAATTTTAATTGGAAAATAAGGAAGTTAAATATGACAGTTGCCTTGATTGGAAATTACCATAGTTGGAAATTATTGGAACCAACTTTTAGAGTTCTGCATCTTATAATAATTTTACTAAAATACCTACCTAATATGCCTACTTACTATCAAAATATTTGTTTTTTTTAATGCTTCCAAAATTTTAGTTAAGTTTAGGGTAATGCTTCCATCCATGATTTCGGATTTTTGTGCTTGCCAAGTATCTGCAAGTTGACAAGGGCAACCATAATCTTCCTCGTTTTTGTTATTTTTAAAAAATTATTAATTCTGTCCGAATCTTTTTATTTTGAAGTTTTGTTTATGAAGATTTGCATAAATTCACACAATTTATTGAACTCTTTATTATTATTATAATTATTATTTTTATTATAGTTATTGAATATTATTTTTTTATTATATATATATATACATAAATATATATATAAGTAACTAGTTTTACCTATTTTTGGAATTAAAAATTTTTTACATGCTGATTAATAACAATACGAAAAAAATAAAATAAAAATCCAGAAATTTTTAATATACAATATGGGTTATTTAAATAAATATAGAATTAGTGTGAATTAAATGTTAAATGTTTTGACAATTCATAACTAATACTTAGAAAAGCTATACTTACTTAGAATAATTTTTTATTAATAAAAGAAAATTAATATAATTAATATTTAAGTACTATAGAAACTTCAGACGTAATTTAGCCAAAGAATGGTTGTAAAAACTAGGAGGGGTAGGTAGGTAAAACACTTAAATAAATTTTAGAAAATTTGTTTTTGGATCTTAATTCAAATTTAAATTATTTAAAATTACAAAAAATTAATGGAACAAATACTTATCCGTAAATTGTACTTTTTAATAAAATAAAAAGTATCTAAAAAGTACATATTAGTTACTTTTTATTACAATATACAAAACTTAAGTAGACATATACTCAAGTGTATGGATCGGATCAGAATCGAAAAATAAATCGATTTAGCTATGTATGTCCGTTCGTTTATTTATTCTAGTTAAAACCAGCCATTTTAATTCACAGGTTCGGGTAGCTGCCATACAACTTTTTTTTTATATGAGCATTACTCTGTACCCAATGCAGCTGCGTATCTGAAATTTTGCCAATAGTAGTTTAGTTTTATGGCCAAAGTTACTGCAAAATTTGGTTGGTCTACTGTAGAGGGTTCGGGTAGCCATACAAATTCTTTTTTTATATGAGCATTACTCTACACCTAATAAAGCTGTATGTTTGAAATTTTGCCAAAAATAATTAACCGGATAATATAATGGTTATATTACGGTCATACGGGTATCCCAGAGTTGGCACAGTCTACTCTACTCGTTTTCAAATAAAAGTTAGTACTTAGTTAGTTACTTATTTGTTTTAATTTTAACTTATACTTAAGTAAAATTAGTTTTTCTATAATTAAAAAATTTATTTAATAAATGCTATAAATGCGATAAATGAAGGCTCGTTTAAGTACTGAAATAACTAAATCTACACATACTTAATCGATTATTATTTAATAACTAGGGCATAGTTTCAAATTCTAAATTTAATATTAAGTAATACAAATAATTAACTAACTATTTTTTGTTTATATGTTGGAACTTAAATATTTTATAAATAAACGTTAACGCAGTACGCATATTAAAGTTTTTATTTTTTACATTATTTAAATTATTTACTTGAATATTTAAATATTAACTTTTTTATAAATTTCGTCTTTTTAAATTCCATATAAAGGTTAATTTTTGTTATATTTTATTTTAATTTTAAAAATACATATGTTAAAAAATGGCAATAATAGTAATAGTTAATAATAATACAAAATAAAAAAAAAAAATTTCAATGAAAAATAAGTTTTATTATAAATTTACAAAAAAGTTGAATTACCATAAAACGTCCTATGCAATAAATAGTATATATACTTAGTTATGGTTAAAAAAAATTTTTAAAGTAACTATTTTAGTTGAATTTTTTTTATTTTATTTGCATTTCCTATACATTTTTTGTTTAATGTTATTGTTGTTGTTGTTTTTTTATTGTTAATACATAATAAAATAAAATATTAAATTTTCAAATTAACACCTGTCTGTATATATATATTATATATACTTATATATCAGTGGCGTATTGAACATTTAAAATAGCTTATGTAAATAAATAAATATTGATGTAACTTTTGTGTATAGTGACACTCATTTTTTTTTTATAAATAATATGTCATCAATAACAGACATATACAGGGTGGCGCAAAACGATTGATATGGTTTGAATGTTTAATAACTTTTTTATTTAATGATTGATAATTATTATTATGATTATTATTTGTTATACAGTATATTAATGGGGAATATTTTTAGCTTAAGTATGAAAAATTATATCCCGCAAGTGGTGACCATTTTCGGCTTCGCACATTCGTTCTCTTTCCAGTACATTTTCCATAATTTTTCGTAATTTTTGATTGCTGTTCTGTTGTGTACTGTTCCATTTCCAATTCCTCAAGTATTCTTCACAAAATTCTGGAATAAAAATAAAAAATATAAATAAATTTAAAAAGTTATTAAACATTCAAACCATATCGGTCGTTTTGTGCCACCCTGTAGTATAGGTACAGAATTCATCATTAATCTCGATAGTTAATAGTTTAATTAGAATTAAAGGGCACCGTTTAAATAAAAATGTGACTTAATTGTTGTATTAATTACTCTCGTTTTTAATTGACGAGTTTGAAAAAATAGAATACTTTAAAAAAAACTTTAGAAAATTTTTATAAATACTTTAACTATTCATTTATAGCGTGATATACTTTTAAAAGTATGTATTTTATATGCTGCACATTGCATATGTAAGATTCACCACTGATATTTGTTAAATTGCTATTTACAGCGAATAAAATTTTTTTTAATTTTAAGAATCCATGTTTTGATGAAAGTTAAACTCTTTTTAACTATTTTAGTATTTTAACTTAAATTTTAATAATTAAGTAGTTAGTTACAAAATTTTATTTGAATGGCACAATTAACACTACTTTTTAATTACTTTAAAAATTTTAAAAAATTTAAATGTAAAACGCTTAATATAGTTTTCAATATAAGTACTTAAATTCTCAAAAAATTTTATTATTATTGGATTTTTCCAGGACCAAATATAACATTAAGTAGCTTTTCAAGAGTCCATGATGTAAAAAACAAAACTATAAATATATAGGGCATCCCAACCCATTCTTTGATTAAAAACGAAATTTTTAAATTAAAATTTTTGTATTATTGTTAAATTATATGAAAAATTCAATGACTAAAATGTTGTACTTCACTTGATTTTCGAAGGAGTAATGAAAGATACGAAGAACGCATACGAGCAGCGCTGGAGACGAAAGAACGACTTTTTTTTATAAATAAATATAAAATAAATTTTAAAATTCTCTTTAAAATCCAAACAAAACACTCAATTTAATTTCTCATTATTTTGATTTACAATAAAATGATTTCACTCTCCCTCTCAAAATGAATTGTTTATTATTTAAAAGATCCTTGAAAGGTTTTTCATTCCTTTTGCTAATTTCAACTGAGTACATCAAAGTACTTATTTTTTTTTTTGTTTTTTATTTTTTATTTTTTTAATTTTCCTTTTGTAATTATCCTTGTTTTTTAGTTTTTTAATTTTCACGTGGATTAGTATACCGCAATACTTAATCTACTCATTAAATTTTAATTTTAACCCAGAACGAAATGAATGCTTTTAAATAATTTGAAAAACAGCTGAAAATACACGAGTTTTTTTTAGTTAATAAGTGTCCCATACGTGTCTCTTATTACTTAAAGATTTTCTTTTTTTTTTATCCTTTTTCACTTCTTTAAGGAGTATAAGGCAATCACCAAAATATTTAGACTAGGCTTCAGTTTAATCGTTAGATTCACTAAGCCGCTGATTATTCGACTGAAGCTATTGTATAAGATTTTGAAGACACAGAGGTTAATTTTGTGCATCATCTATTTTATCTTACACAAGAGCTATTTATATGTTTTTATTAAACCTTATTTTATATTACGATATAATAATGTATACATATATATATGTATACGATATATACATATACATTGTTATGGAGTCAAAGAAAAATAAAACAAAATGATACAAAACTATGATTTAGTACTTACATTTTTACATTTTCACGTTTAAGAACACATGAAAAAGGAAAAAATTATAAAAACTTACACAAGTACATTATTCCTAAGACCTAAGAATAAGTAATTCATTCGTAAAAATTTGTGATATGAAAGGAAAATTTATCAAGTACATAATGAAAAAAAACCACGGTTTTTTAAAATATAGAAAACTTACAAAATTTAACCATGTTTTTATTAAAAGATTTAGAAAGCCCTTTCGAATTAAGAGAAGCTAATAACATAAAGCAAATGTCAAGATATAAAGTTAAAACTTTTGTAATAAAGTTTAATACTTACTTTAAAAAAATAAATTAGATTTTTAGTTTATTACTTTAGAAAAACGAGGAACTGCGTCAACTCTGCGATATAAAAGAAGGAGTTGTATGGCAGCTACTTGAACCCTTTGTAGTAGACCAACCAAATTTTGCAGTAACTTTGGCCATTACACTTAATTATTGTTAGCAAAATTTCAGATACCCAGCTTCATTAGGTGGAGAGTAATACTGATATAAAATAAGAAGTTGTATGGCAGCTACTTGAACCCACTGCAGTAGACCAACCAAATTTTGCAGAAAGTTTGCAGGAATTATTTTATTAAACTTCAGATCAGTGGTATTACCAGTAAAAAATAAAATTTTGAACAATAAGATTAAAAAAAAGCAGATTTCGTTACATTTTCAATTTTTGACCTATACCAGATACTCTAACAGATATAAAATAACTTTCTCGAAATTTTGAGGGCTGCATTCATAAGGAGTGAGCTATATAAAAAATAAAATATATGTGAGCTATATAAAATGTTATTTCATAGCTTTATTGTAATCGATGCAGGACTTTTGATAACACCCCGAGACAGAAGGGACAAAGTGTAATTACTTATAAATATATAGGTAAGAGAATATTTACAAAACTTTTTTTTAAAAATTTTGCTAAAAAACAAAACGTCCTGATGAGAAATTTAAAAATTGAAATGGAATGTATATTATTATGATTGTACTCGTACGTATGGCGCCAAAATGGCCATTTGGTTTTATTTTTTTTTTTTGTAATCTCTAGAATTTCATAGTTCAAGTTTCTTTTTAAAAAAAATTTCTACACTTGCTACAAAGGAAAGAAATATGATAAAGTATCTATAAAATTTGTTTGTTTGTTTTTTTTTTTCAAATTAAATTAAACACAAAATGAAAATAAGACTATATTGATTTTCAATGTGTTGTTAATACGCAGGAAATGTTCAGAATAAAAATATTTAGGTATATTTTTGGACGAAATTTTATAAATAATCAAATCAAATTTCAATTTTTTTTTAATATTTTCTTAAGTATTAAAAAGAAACACTAATGTTTATGTAGAAAACATTGTATACTTCTGTTAGTACTTATTCTTGCCAAAAAATATTACATATTAACATTTGCTTTTAAAATCTTTGTTTATTCAAGTACTGTTTGTTTAATTATTATTTTGTACTTTCATTGTCTGATTTATTTTCAAACGAGGAAGAGTGTAGTAGAGTAGACTGTGTCAACTCTGGGATACCCGTATGACCGTAAAATATACATTATAGTTATCATCCGGTTAATTACTTTTGGCAAATTTCAAAGGTGTAGTGAGCATTATACTACACCTAATGAAGCTACACCCAGCTTAGTGTAATGCTCATATAAAAGAAGGAGTTGTATGGCAGCTACTCGAACTCTCTACAGTAGACCAAACAAATTTTGCAGAAACTTTGGCCATTACACTAAAATAATTTTAGCAAAATTTCAGACACCCAGCTTTATTAAGTGGTGAGAAATGCTCATATAAAATCAGAGGTTGTATGGCAGCTACTCGAACTCACTGCAGTAGACCAACCAAATTTTGCAGAAACTTTGGCCATAAAACTAAACTGCTTTTGGCAAAATTTCAGACACGCAGTTGTAATAAGTACAGAGGAATACTCATATAAAAAATGAAGTTGTATGGCAGCTACCCGAACCCATGGACCAAAATGGTTGGATTTAAAAGCAACGACGGCTATTGCATAAAAACCAATTTGTGAAAATTTCAAATCCTAGCTCATTTATTTTTTGAGTTATCGAATTGACTGACGGACATACATAGCTAAATCGATTTATTTTTCGATTCTGATCCGGTCCATACACTTGAGTCTATACCCCTTTGAACTTATAGTCATACGGGTATGAGTTATCGGACGGATACATAGCTAAATCGATTTATTTTTCGATTCTGATCCGATCCATACATTTATGTCTATATCCCTTTGGACTTTGGGTATAATTAAGTAAGTATTTAATATGAGTACTTAGTAAATGTAATTACCGAAAGAAGTAAGTACTTTATTGTTTTTAAAACTTATAATAAAACATATTTATTTATACGTATACAACTCAAATTGTCTTAATATATCTTTGAAACGAGCTGTTAAATTAGGCTAAGATTGCTTTAAATACTACTAAACCTAAACTTATGAATTTTGAAAAGTAATCATTAAAATCAGCCAGTATAATTATGATAATTTCTCGAAATTCCTTTATTAGTTATTGTATTTATTATTTTATTCTGAAATTTACACACCATTATAATTAGTTTATAGTTTAGGGTAAAATTTTTAATAATTGTTATTTTCAATTTGGAAGCTAATAATATTATGAAAATATATTTTTTTTTGATAAACAATTACTTTTAAAATCGATTCATCTTTTAAAATTTCAAATTTATCAGGCGAGAAAGAGAATTCCATTTTTAAACAAGTACATTATTTAAAATTATGATTTTTAGGATTAACAATGCATTTTAATGCATTTATGGAAATTATAAAATCACTTTGTTTTATTTTTTCTCTTGAAATATCAGCAAAACCTATTTTAGTATATAATTACTTAAAGGTAGTTACTTCCATCGAAAGTAACTGTATCCGTTATCATAATTAACTACTAAGGTAAATAGTTAAATACAAAAAATATGCAATATATAATAATCAAAAAAAAAACAATAAAATCATTTGGGTTCCTTTTACTTTTTAAAATATTTTCATACAATTTTGATAGAAAATTGTGTCTATTAGTTTTGGTCTGTCTGTCAGTTTGTCCGTATGTTGTATACAAAATTTCAACTGAGTAAAAATCAATTTAAATAAAGCAAATCACTTTTAAAATTAACTACGAATAAGTATCGCAAACAAATGAATTATATGAAAGAATATTTTCTGTAGTCACATCGATTACGGAGTTACAACACAAATTTTATAAGGTAACCCTTCAACTTAAAAACGTCAAATAAAACCTGCTTTTATAAGGTTTTTATATAATATGTTACATAAATATCTGAACATTGGCGTAGTGTAAAAGATGCCGACCTCTCAAGTGGCAGGTTTTTATGCGTAATAAAACTAATAAACCTAATACGTATTATTTTAAAAAAATGGAAAAATTTTTAATTCTTAGAGAATGAGTTTGCATCTTATTAATAATACATACTAATACTATCTCTTCTTTGCTCAGAACCTTTTGAAAAATAAGCAATAAAAAGTACCTCTATGTATTAGGCATACATAATATTATTCAAATCCAGTTACGTATGTATTAGATTCTAATATGTAATTCTAAAAATTAGAATGCAAACCTATAAATAAATATAATATAATAGTAAATTATAATACAAAATTTGTATTGGATTGGATGTATACACCATATTACTCACATTAAATAAAAAAAGCTTACACATAAAGTAGAAGTGTCGTTTACGGGAGATTAATTTAAAATTTAAAGAATGATTTAAGTGTCCGCGTCCGGTTATTAGAGTGTCCGGTTAAAAGAATGTGTTTTGTATGAAAAATTTAAAAAAAGAATTGGTTTTGAAAAAACTGTCCGTCTTAAAGAGATGTCCGTATACAAGAACGTCCGGCTAAGAGAGCTTTCACTGTATTATCAAAACTAATCTTTCTAAATTATTGTTATTTTGGAAATTGTACATTTTTAAAATCCTTGATTTTCTTCAATACTTTTTTTTACCATTATTTCACAATTTCATTTTTTATAATTTTTTAACTTTTAAAAAAAAATTCACAATAATTTTTACTATTCAAGTTAAAAATACCAACAAATTCCACCGATCACAACCTAATATCCATTTCCGTCCTTGCATATTTAAAATTTTCTTTTTCCGTTTTTTTTTTTATTATTTTTTGTTTTTTAATATTACTTTTCCTTTTCGTTAATAATCTGCAATACAAAAAAAAAAAAAAAAAGAGAAAACAAAACAATGCTGTCAATATTTAATGATAATTTCAAATTACTGTCGTGACAGTAAATTATTAGCATAATATATTTATTCTCATATATCAATAATAATATAATGATTATGTTTAATGATAAAGAGTAATGATGATAATAAAATTATTGTGAATTCATTAAAGAAATTGTCAGACTGTCATTTCAATTAATTATTTATAATTTATATTTAAATTGCATTCAAACACACACACACACACACACAGAAATTTTAAAAGTACCAAGTAATTATTTTAGTTTAAAAATTATAAATAAAATGGTACTTATAGATATTCCTAATCCACAGTTTCAAATTAATGAGCATTAAGTCTGAAATATTGTGAACTTTTTTTTTAAATTGATTACCTTCTTTGTTTTTGTTTTTTTTTTCAAATTAAAAGTGAAAGATTTCTCACTTAATTTTTCAAAGACAATAAGTGTAAGGAATTTGGTGAATCTTTTATAAGTAATTGACCCCTTGTTTATTTTTTTTTTATACATATCTACAACTTACAAGTAATATGCAATGTCATGATATCATTTTCGAAACAGGCCTCGGTAATTTTTGTTTTTTTGAAAATCACAAATTAATTGATTTAATTATGATTATATTATTGATATTGATTGATTTTTATGGATGTTAAATTGTAATAATAATCAATTTGATTTTGAAAAAGTCGAATTGTTTTATTGAATTTTTTTTTTATAATTTAAAAATGAAAGAAAGAGATAGATTAGAAAGGGATTAATAATTATGATGCTTGCTGGTAACTTTATTTTTTTAAACACTTAAAATATAAAATAATGGAATTTTTTGAAGCTTTTTAAAATTTATACTTACTTTGTAGTTATATGTAAGGTTCATCACTTCTAAATATAATCGATAAAATCAATTGATTAGTTTTTTATTTTGAATTTGATCAATGAAAAAATTGTATAATAAAATATGAAAGAATTATGAATTATGAGGTTAGTATTGTTTGAAATTAATTTTAATATTAAATAATAATTTCAATAAATAATTTTTATTTAAAAGCCTTGTTTTTCTTTATTATTTCCATAGGAAATATATAGGGTTTCACCATAGTCTCTTTCATTATTTTACGTCATTTTGTTTATTTCTATGACGACGATGAGTCTAATTTTGTCGTAAAAATACAAAATTAAAAAAGGGATTCCATTTGTAGTAGTTTAATTTATATAAAAATAATGAATTCGTCTAATTAATGACTGAGCTCAACAAATAAAATTGAATGAAGTATAATTTATACTTTTATTGTGCCCTTTACAACGATTTCTAATAAAGATTAGTTCTTAAAGAAGCAAAATCATAAATGAGAAGAAGCAGTTATCGAGACCCATTTTAAAGTATGCGCTTGGTATCTGACACATATTGGTATACTCATACAATAAAAAACAACTTATTTCCTAACCCGATAATGATTTTTACAGAAAAGTCAAACCAGATCTTTTGTTCTTTTGTCCCGGGGGTTTCCATCTAGTGGTTGACGTGCCACTGATGGAGTGCCTTGGAATGTGACAAAACTATTACATTTTTTTATTTTATTTGAACCCATATCGGTTCTACCATCGTCATTACCAAAAGCTATGCGTTCATAATTCGCTTTGGTCAGAATATACGACATATTATTCGAAGGCATTTATATTATTGCTAGACTCACATCTACATGACATTGTCTTAAAATTAAGAAGAAACTTATTTCTATTTTCAAAAATTGAATTTTGATGAAAATTTAGATGAGAGTGTGACAAATAAAGAAGTTATCTGAAACATAAGATTGAAGTAGCAATTACATTAAAAACAACTGAAAACGTTTTTTAAATCAACAATTGCTATAAGTCACAACTGTCAAAAGGATCCAAAAAAAGCTCATATTCATTATCCAAAATTATATGAAAATTGTAAGGAAAAAATAGCTTTTAAAAAATAATTAAAAAAAAACAAAACGATTTTTTTAAACTCAACTTTAACTCAACCCTTTTTAAGTCCATGTGCATGTAAACGTCTTCAACAAAACAAAATGACAATAAAAACTTAAAATATAAGACAAAAAAGAAAAATAAATTATTTGATAAATTATCTTTAGAATTATTATTTACTTAATTTTTATGTATTAAACTGTGTTGTACATAATTGTTTTTATTGTCGTCACAGTAAATTAAGAATAAATATTTTCATATTTTATTATTTCTTACTATTAATTCAGTTTAAATTAACCGTTAATTGTTATTGAAGGAATTTAAATTTTTGTAATATTTTTACAATTTCATTTCATTTCTTTTTAAATTAAAATTATTTAAAGTTACATCAAATGATGGGGTCCCCTTGGATTTTAAAAGATTTTTTTTTTTTTAAATGATTGCATAAGTCATGATTTTCTTTCATTTGAATTTTATGTTTTGTTTTTTTTTTATTAAAATTTCTTTTTTACTTAAGTATTTAAATAATTGAAGCTTTAATGAAAAGTTATGAAAATATATATATATATATCTACTTAATTACAATTTTATTATAAGTAATAGCTTTTTTTTTTTTATTACAAAATGACCGAATTTTTATTATTGCTATTTAATCATCATACCAATTAATTGTAAAAATTCACTCCATTATACAGGGTGTCTGAGACTCAAGTACGCGCACTACACTCAGTGATTGGGAGCATTAAAACAAACAAAAAATTGTACCGAAGGGGGGGGGTCTATTGTGAGTAAATGGGGATTATTAGTACACAAAAATTAAAGCCGAAAACTTACTCTACAAAATGAATTTTTTTTTATCTCTACAGGAAGCTGTTCAAAAATTATTGATTTTTTTATGAAAAGTCGCCTTAAATCTTTAATCCCTCATATCACGAAAAGGGTCCACAATAGACACCCCTCCAGTAAAATTTTTTGTTTGTTTTAATGCCCCCAATCACTGAGTGTAGTGCGCGTACTTGAGTCCCGGACACTCTGTATAATTAAGTAATCTATAATCTATTATATACGTTTCTATATATATAAATCTATATATATATATTAGATTGGTCTGTACGGTATGTATACTGATACTTATATCTTCAAAAATTATTGGTCCTACAGATATGGTTATAATTTTCCCGACCCAAGACCACATAACGTTTGAATTCAGATATCACTTAGGAAAAAATTTGGACTTAGATTTTTATTATCTTATATATATGTAAATCTAACTGTAAATAATATTGTGGATATTGTGGATCAATAACCTTAATTTATAGGCACGAAAACTCCTCGATCAACTCTACCTACACTATTGAAATAGAGTTAAAGACTCTTCTTTCGTTTTTTAAAATTTGGATTCCTGATCTTGGCACCTTGAAAACAACTCCCACCGTCCTTTAGAAATATTTCAAAAACCATACAACCTGAAAATTGATATGTATAGATACTCTTTTGAAAATGATAAAACACGTATTTTACAGCTTTCCAAAATCCTGAGTATTTCAGATGGATACCATAAAATTCCTAACACCATTAACCCGCTAGGCTTCCTATCATATCTTTTTTCGTTCCTGAACTTTTAATTGACCCTCAAAACCAAAAAGACGTATCTTCTAAACTTTTAATTCACAATAGCACTTTTCTTGTATCTAAGTATTGCAATCATAATTTAATTTTAACTTACTTGCATGTGTTAATATTCATTAATATTCACAATATATAAAAATTTTTTTTTTATAATACCAATGTCAATGTCCGGAAATTTGTGTTTTTAAAATATATATATATATATATATATATATATATATATATATATATATATATATATCTATATTCCTTATTATATATTTATATATTACCTTTATATACATGTATAGTGTACCTTCTTATAAAATAAACATAATATAATAATGTAAATTGTTATACTTATGTAAAAAAAAAATAAATATTTTGTTGGATCACGATGGTGGCTGCTTCTGCTGCTGCTGCTGCTGTTGTTATTATTTCTTGTGTTACCGATGTTATTTCTGTGTTGCTATTTCTAAACAAAAATGTAAAATTATTTTAATTCAATTCATAAAATATAATAAAAAATGAGACAAGAGATTTACTAACATAGGAATGATTGGATTGATGGAATATAGGATATCTTTAAAAATAACAAAATAAAGCAGTCAACGATAAATCGATGTATCTGATGAAATGTACAAGCAAGCATATGTATTTAAGATATGTGAATATTTATGTTTAAAGTTATATATGTATATTATATGTATAACATAACATAATTGATGTCAGATGTTGAAGTGGTTTTACACTCAATAAACATTGACTTTCATAATATGTATATTATTTTTTGCTTAATTTAATTTTTTTTTTAAGTACATGTTTTTTATTTTTATGTGCATTTTCATCAACTATTAAAAAAATTTGCTAACTATTTTGACTAATCGTCCAGTTAACAGGTTAGTTTACAGTACTGTTCCATAAAGTGTGGTGTAAATTTATGAGTTTTTTAGTGGAACTCCTATCTTTAAAGAGAAAAAGAACCTATGATGAAATTTTATATTACTCTAGTACTCATTCGAGGACATGATATCTGGAACTTAACGATCACGAAGTGTAGACGTATGTCAAAAAAATTGATCTGGAAGAGGGTGATTCTATTTCTAACGGTTTCCATGATAACTATCTAGAAAGTGATTTCGTAAAAATTTTTAAAGAAAAAACAGCATTTTTGCCCCTGTCCAACGCAGAACATTCATTTACGTGTCATTAGTTAGCTGAAGTTATTGATTTTCATAATACTATCCGACATTGTAGTTATCTCTCATAGCTGAAGAGTCACAAGAATTTAAACTCGAGAAATATTATAAAAATATAACTTGATTAGAAGATAAACTTTTATAAAAGATTTTTTAATGTTAAAATATTGATTGCTTTTAAATAACCGCCGAATTTTTAAATTCCTTCGTTTCCTTCGTTTTTTAATTTCGAAAATTCATTTCAATCTCAACTTAAATTTAAAAAAATTCTGATGAATACAAAATAATAAAATTTATGTACACTGTACACATTGAAGCAAGTTTAGTTTTTATATGAGCACCTTATAGAAATATTTTGAGTAACTTATGAATATTTTTAATGAAACTTGAAAGTTCAAAAATAAAATTGGGAAAACTTGGAAAAAAAAAATTTAAAAATAATTAAAAAATGATTTGTTTAAAAGCTCAATTGATCAAAGCTTAATCGACAGTATTCAGTGAGCAGTTCATTGTCATTTGTGTATTGATTTTTAATTTTAGTCCGATTCATGTCAAAATTAACATCCGATGACATCAAATCAATGTTTATTTCGTTTTCTTTACACCATTCAAACGTAATGGCAAATTATGTATGATATACATTATCGTATAGTTAAAAAAAAATTTTAAGTGATTGATGAATGAGTGAAAGAGATCTATAATAAAATATGCATTTCTGTATACCATATGGTGTATTAAAAATTTAAAATAAAAAAAGTATCTAAAGATTGAAATGCGGTATATATATTGTATAGATACTACATATATATTGAATGTTATTACCATGATAAATTCTTACGGTTATCTAATTGCATTTTCTTTGAAATAATTTTTATTTAGTTCCTGATTTTTACAAACATTGTAAGCGCGCATTTTCTGAATAAAAAAAAGTGTTACATATTTAGTATATAAGTATGTATATATAATATATATATATAATAATTGTATTAAAAAAAAAGTACAAGTATGAGGAAAAACGGAAAAATGTTTGTCTATACTTTATTTGTTCAATTATTTTGTTTCTTGTATTGTTATAATTTTTTTTTTTTAATTTCTTTCCTGGATTATTTATTAACTGGACTTAGACTTGATTTGGCTCGCTTTTATTACAATAATTTGTTTGTAATTTTTCAATTATTTGAATTTTCTTATGTTGTTTTAATTTTTTTTTGCATTATTCTGCCTTTTTGGTATTAAACAGTATATAAGTTACTTTTTATTTAAAAGTTGTGTTTTACTCATATGTTTTTCAGGTTTTACAAAATTTTTGCCCATTTCTTCTTTATTAAAAAACGAGGAAGAGTGTAGTAGAGTAGACTGTGTCAATTGTGGGATACCCGTATGACCGTAATATAAACATTATATCATCCGGTTTATTACTTTTGTCAAAATTTCAAACATTTAACTTTATTAGGTGTAGTGTAATGCTCATATAAAAGAAGGAGTTGTATGGCAGCTACTTGAACCCACTGCAGTAGACCAACCAAATTTTGTAGAAACTTGGGTCATAAAACTAACACCGACTTATTTGTAGACTTTGAAGTCAAAAATCTAATAAATTTAATTATTAAGGGCCTTACCTAATCAAAAAAGCGTACGACGTATGACGTATGATACGCCGTACGTCGATACGTCGACTTATCCCGAAATCGATACGCGCGTACGTAATATAAAAACGTTTTATTTATTCAATGTCAACAAATAATCACCATAACAAAAAACAACAAAATTTAATACGCTTTGTCAATTTTTAAATTTTAAAAACCCGTCGCATAGTACGTCGCGTATTTCGGGAGCTCTCATTTAATTATATGTATTTAAAATTATTTTGACAGAAAATTTACACCGTACGTCGTGATTTATTAGAATATTTTTTCCTATGAAAAATGTGAAATGTTTAAAAGTTAAGACATAAGGTTTTTTTTCGAATCCATTTATTATAAATTCACAATTTTTTTTATTTTAAATATTTTTAATTCTATTAATTTTTGATATTTAAATCAAAATACATTTTTTACTAATTATGTAAATTAGAATTATTATTATTTTTTTTTTCAAAATTTTCTTTTATTTTTATATTTCAATTTGCGGAAAACATCACTTATTTTACTAGATCCGTTAATAACCAAACGATCAACAAAATTAAATAAAAAAAAAAAAATAAAATTTAAAATAAAGAAAATGAAAAATTAATTTATGGTGAAACAGGCTGGAAAATTGATTTCACATTTTACTTTGATTATATCCGTACAACAAAAACTATTTATAAGAAAATTTATCGGAAAAGTGTTACATAATTCTAATTTCGTTGATTCATATTTGATTATTGATACTTTATCCGACTAAGAGTGAGTCGAATCCAAGTCAAATTATACTCAATATAGAGTATTGGTTTTCTAGTATTGGTGTAAATGAAACGACTTATTTAATACCCTAGGGACTGACAAGTTTAATTTAAGTTGAAAATTTTTAAGTTCATTTCTAAGATGTGCATGTGGAGTATGGGAGGTACCGGAAAAGCCGCTTGAAAGATACATAACAGAAACTTGTTGTACCAAATATATAAAGTTTCAATTTTTATTATATTTACTGTGTTACAGTTGTACAATCCATCTTTTCAGTTCATCTAAAATTTTAGGGCTATAAAGGAGACACGACAAAACAGCTTCAAGTCAAAGATGAATGAAGCTTTCAAATTCCGGACTCTTACGTCGAATATGATCATTTCCAATTCTCGTCTTTCCCCCCAGTCAGTAATAACATATAACTTACATTTTTCATTAAGGTTTCTTCAAAATATTTTTATGTTATCCTACAAAACGCACCGATTGACATTTTTAAATCGATTTAAGAGGTGACGCTGATTAAGAATATATACACATTTTTATAAATAATGGTTATAAGTCATAAAGATATTAAGTCATGACATTATAGTCACTTTTCCCGTATGAACTTAAGCTAGCAAAATATTCTGTAAAGTTCTTAAATTGATTCAAACCTTTAAAAATATGATAAACTAACATATACTTAAAAACATTTTTTGATAAACAACTGTTCACCAATTATCCAGACATTCATTAAGCCAGTCCTGGCTTTAAAAAAATTTATAGTCATGACAGAAAATTAGAAAATATTTCAATTATCCAAAAATAAATCCTAATATACACCAGGATAAACTACAATTTTTTATTTTTATTTTTTTGATTTTTTTTTTTAAATTTTCATGTCATTACTAAACGGTCATGTTTAACACCAGTCCAGCAGTACATAATAAAGATAATATAAAATCAAAAGAAAAATATAGTAGCTTTTGGTTTGATTGGTTATTTTTTTATACATAGTTATAGTGAAAGTGAAAATAATTTGCATTCAATTTTAATTTAAAAGTTCCTATACATAATATAATACTTCTACAATAAGTTATATATAAACATATATAAATCTATATATATATATTAGGTGACATGTCACAGCTTCCTTTGTAAAATGTCATAAGTCCCTTAGGGAGTTATGACACTTTTTTTCAGAGGGACTTTTGACACACTTGAATATTTTATTAAGTGCCATAAGTCCCTTAAAGAGTATTATGACGAAAAAAGTTGTTATATTGATGCATGACGATATGCAATCTTTTTTAGGACTTTAACCAAACGGTCCAGAATTTTGGAGATAATATATTCCCTTTCTCAGAAATATAGGGATTTATATAACTTAACTTACTTTCTATTATAGAATCTAGCACTCTGGATATGCATATAGACAGCACTCTGGAAAAAGGAACAACTTTGATTTTGAAACCGACCAGCGACCAGCCCAATGTAGAAATATATAATAAAGTCCTCTAAGGGACTTATGACATTTTTTTTAAGGGACTTATGTCACTTTGTGTTATTTTACAAAGTGTCATAACTCCCTTAGGGACTTATGACAAAGGGAGCTGTGACATGTCACCGTAAATTACAATTTTTACAACTGATCATAAAGTTGAAAAATTATTGTGTGTGTTATAAATATTTAAATGAATTTTTAATTCTCCTAAATATTTATCTAATCGTCAGATTAAATACTAAATAATCAGTTTGAATTAAAAAAAAAATAAAAAGTAATTAAAAAGAAAAAAATTCCTAGTAATCATTTTTGATTAGAAAAAAATTATTTATTAACTAGTTTTTATCTTTGAGCAAAATTTTCAAAATTGAAATTAAACTTGATTTTGAAAATGTAATTTTTGTATTTTCAAATAATTTTCGAAAATACAAACAACATTTCAATTTTCACTCGTTTAATTTAATTTTAAACCAGATTAAATAACAACATAGATCAAATCGATTAAGTTATAAATGTAATCGATTTTTTATTTTATGTATGCCTACAATGGGGTTGCCAAATTATTAGAGACATTACGAATTTTTTGAAATTTTAGAATGATTTGGATGATTTTATGATAGAATTAATTATATTTAAATACATTTCTCGTTTTGTTTCTATAGTTTCTACGATTTTAATTATTTCCAAAATACTTACTACTTATATCAACACGTTGGCGTCCATTTTCTGTCAAAATTGTAGTTAGTTTTAACAAAATAATATTTTTAAGTTAAACCTTGTATTTGAGTTATATAGAGAAATTATATATTAAATTATAAATTTCCCGCTGAATCTTGGAAATTGTCAAACGAAGATGAATATAATGGGGGGCTCGGTAACCTAAGCCCGGTTTATTATACATCGTCGATGATAAGACAAGACCACGAAAATCAATATAAAAAAAAAACGGTTTCTATTTCAGTTCGCAAAATGGTTTCCTGATTTTTAGCAGTATCTATTTTTGCACGACTCAGTTTTCCGTCATAAAACCAAAGGTGTAATTAAATTCTTGACTGCAAAAAATAACGGAAATGACCTAGAATTTATATTTTTTAATTCCTGAAATATAGAAATAGTTAAAAGTGTTATTGGGGACTCTTGAGTTTTAAGTAGTATCCGCGTAGGACCAAATGATTATATCTCAAAGATAGCTGGTGTTGCCAACTTTAAAAAAATAAATAGGTTTAATAGCGCATATTATCATTTAAGGACGAAAAGGACATTTAAAAGTATCCTTGTTATTTTAGTCTATTTTATAAAAACCGTTTTATCTACCGATCTGTTCGGTGTATATATATATTCAATTAATGCTATTAATTAAGAACACGGTCTGGAGAATATGTTAACGTTTATTTTATGACGATAGGTGTTGCCGTTTTGGAGATATTGTAGTTCAACAATTATTGTAGTTCAACAATTACTGTAGTTCATATAGTTGATAGTTTTAGTTGTAGTAGATACTATTAAAACCTCAGAAAAGCCGTTTTATTTTTTCATAGTGTCCCTAATAATTTGGCAACCCACTGTAAAATTGATTTAGATACAAATTTAATATATTATTATACAGAAAGTTATATTCAAAAATTAATTAATTAATATTTTTAAAATTTTTCTATTTTCAGGTATGTGTGCAAAATTTGAAAGTTTTATTTGATATATATATATTATTTAATTAAAAGTAAGTATATACGACTATTACATACATACACACATATATATTAGATATTATTAAGTATTATATTAAATGTCAAGGTTAAGATATTCGTGGATAAATTTAAAGCATGTAAAAATAAATTTCTATTAATTTCGAATTTTCAAACAATTGTCTTACTAATTTAGATTTACGATTTAATATTTTTAGTTTAAAAAATAAGAAAATTCGTATTTAAGTTATATTTATTTACTACACAAATCGAATTTATTTTGAATTAATATTTATTGTGAATTGTGAAAATAATGATATACAAAGTCCCACATTCATTTTTAAAATTACATGTACACTTTAAATTAAAATAATTAATAATGAAACCAGCTTTTAATTAGTTCTAATAAGATATATCATGAATATTTATTATGTGTCATTATGTGTTCATATTGTGGTGTGTTATTTGTAAATGACTCTAATTGAAATGACTTGTCAAGAATTTTGTATTTTTTTGTATTTTGTAAAATAATTACAGGAAATTTAAAATCTAGGTTAAAAATACTTTTTGTTAAATTCCAAATAGTAATTGTAATTTTGTAAAGTATTAGTTTTACTAACTTAATAACTATTATTTTTATTGAATTCAGGTTATATTTTAGTGCAATAGTTTTTTTTTTTTTTTAAATAAATGTTATTTATTTTAAATTTTAGTTTCTATTCAAATTTAAATTAAGATTTGGGATTTTAAAAAATTTTTATTTGTTTTACTAGGTCATAACTACTACCTTTTAAAAAAGATCTCTAATATTTTATTCTAAATTTTAATAATTTGCTACTTAATGTTGACTCCTTTCCTGATTTTTTTTTTTTTTTTAAATTATAATCTTTTAGATTTAATTCAACCTGAATTTAAAATTGAGTCTTTTTTGTTTTAATTGTTAATTTAACTCTTTTTTTTTAAATATAAACAAATAAATTAATGTTATATATATAAGTTTTCCATCCAACCAAAAAAGGTCAACAAAAGATAAATCTGAAACAAAAAAAAAAAAAACTGTCCAGTCAATTATTAAATCAGATGTTTAGTTCCATGATATTTTTTTGAGTTAAAATTTGAGTAAGTCTTAACGCTTTAAAATGGAAATGAAATATAGGAAACTGTATTAAAAATAAAAAAAAACATTTACTAGTTTTAGTTAAATAATAGAAATACCACAGAGAGTCAAATTACTCCAAAAAATTTTGGGATAATTTCAAAAAAAAATATACCTAAACAATTTCACTCAGTTCGTTTGTCTGTTGTTTATTTCTGAGTGTTGAATAAAATTGTACACCGAAAAAAAAACCTTGGGGAATTTAACTAACATACAAAAGAAAGTGCTTTATGAAAGAATTTTTTTTTTGTAGTTCCACTTGTTTTAGGAGCTATAACCTCACAAAGTTCTGAAAAGTCTTATTATATATATATATGTTGTTATAGATTTATAACACAAGCTGTAAAAGGTATATCTGGAATCTAGAAACACCGAATGACAGCTGCTTTTATAAGCTTTATAAATGTAATGTAATTTAATAAATATTATCTAGTGTTGCCATACGATACTTTAATTTAGGAGGTAGGATCTTGAGATTTTTTCAACATTTCTATCTCTAGGAGGAGTTAACTAAATTCCTTAAGTTAGTTTTAATTCCTTAAATGACTTTTTATAATCCTTTAAAATTGAAAAATATGAAATTCTAAGAAACACAAGTTCAGTTTAATGTTTGTTTATAATTTTTTTTTATGGTTTTTTATTTTTTCGGCGAATGTACATAAATCCGACGAATACCGGTTAATGTTTGGTATTCGATTTAAGCCGGCAATACTAGTATTTGGGTATCGCTAATGTATCTAGATAGAAACATTTATGTATTCAAATATATGGTAAAAATATTTCATAATTCTGAAAATTGACTATTTTAAAACCCTTGCTTTTCTTTTATCTTCTGTTTTTATAATCAAATAGAACTGTTACGCAAACAAACGATCTTTTAAACAATTATGAACTGAAAATCAAAAGATGTTATAAAATGAAACCACTGTTCATCATTCAAAAAGTAAGCAAACATATTTAATAGATACTTTCTTATTGCTTAATCTGCATCTGTTTTTGTTTTAATCTTCGTTTAACAAATTCCCTTTTATATCTATACTTTTTTTTTTTTTTTTTTTGTAAAATAACAGATCTTTTCTTATTTTCTTTATTTCCACTTAAAAAAAAAAATAAAAACGAGGAATAGTGTAGTAGAGTAGACTGTGTCAACTCTGGGATACCCGTATGACCGTTACATATACATTATATCATCCGGTTAATTACTTTTGGCAACATTTCAAACATACAGCTTTATTAGGTGTAGAGTAATACTCATATAAAAGAAGGAGTTGTATGGCAACTACTCCAACCCTCAGCAGTAGACCAACTAAATTTTGCATAAACTTAGGCCATTACACTAAACTACATTTGGCAAAATTTCAGACACCCAGCTGTAATAGGTACAGAGTAATACCCATATAAAATAAGAAGTTGTATGGTAGCTACCCGAACCCATGGACCAAAATGGCTGGATTTAAATAGCGATGACGGCTATTGCAAAAAAACGAATTTGCGAAAATTTCAAGATCCTAGCTCCTTTATTTTTTGAGTTATCGTGGTGACGGACGGACGGACGGACATACATAGCTAAATCGATTTTTTTTTTTCGATTCTGATCCGATCCATACACTTGAGTTTATATCTACTCCCCCTCCTTCTCTGCGTCGCAAACGTAATGGCAAATTTATTATACCCTTTGACTATACGGGTATAAAAAAACGGTTATTTGTCCTAAAATATCGAGCAATTTATATCAAATCGAATGAAAGATCTTAAGAAACAAAAAACCTTGACAAGATATCATTTGCTAATCTAATAAAAAAATAAAGAAAACTGACAGTTAGCTGCCAGTTGACCTGCCTTTCTTTTTATATCTTATAAATTTTTTTTTTTTAAATTAGTTTTATTTTTAAATTTTTTAAAAATAAAAAGAGATAATACAAGATAGAAAGAGATGCAACAATAATAAAAGAAATGTACTATATAATATATGTATATAGGAAAGTTTATAGAATTCATAGTCTAAATTTTTAAAAAATAAAATTTAAATTTTATTTGGCTCATCACACTTTAATAATAGGGTACAATGAGTACTACTTATGCTGCTTCTACATTTTTTTTTAAAAAATCTGAAGATAAAAAAGTTGAAAAAAGATTAGATAAAAAAATTGAATAGATTTAATATAAAATTTTTTGTCATTCGGAATTCCGTTTTTCATTTTTCTAGTTTTATTGTTTTTTTTTTTTTTTGAATTTTTTGAATTTTTTAAAATAGATTTTCTTTTTATTCTAAACATGATTTAAATTAAGAGTTTTTGTGAAATTCAGATTTTTATGTTGCAGTATACAATAATTCCTACTTTGGGAAAATTCTTTTACTTTTACAAAATAATTATTTGAAATAAAAGTATTAACTAAAAGAAATTTTATTTAGATGACATTTAAAAAAAATTATGAATTTGAAATTTGATTATTTAAAAACCCGTAATTTAACCAAAAAATTTGTTCTAATCATGTCCAAATATTTCTTAACATTTTTATTATTTTAATTTAACCGTTCTATTTTTTCCATCAAACAATAAAATGGAACAATTCTCTGCCATATTATAGAGTATAATACTATTTTTAATATGCATCTTATTTTATCTTAATATGAGGTAGCGTTTTTGAAATATTGTAAATAAAACTGAGAATGTTTGAAAAATCACTTTGCAGATTTTTAAAGGTCTCTTCATACCCATAGAAACGGTATATACTAAGTTTTGTTTTTATTGGAAAATAGCCCCAACAGTGAACAATACCACTAATACAATATCTCAGAAACGGTGGTACCGAATAACACGAAATAAGATGTATATTAACCAAAATATTATAGTTTACAATGTTGCAAATAATGATTCTATTGAATTGTTTAACGGTAAAAATATAACGGTTTAATTAAATTTTGTAATGCACAGATGGCGGTAGCGATACTAATGGCATATTTATTCGGAAACTTGAGATATAAAGTACCGTTATGTAATGATGACGCTGATGATGTCATTTAAATCTAAGATCACCCATTAACGGAATTATAACCGAAAACCTTATGTTATTTTCCTTTTCTATTATGCTTTAATTTTTAAATATCTCAATCGACTTCGTTATTTCCCCAAGGGAGAAACTTATGGAATAAGAAAATTTGGGGATTCTAAGGTTTAAGTAGTATCCGCGTAGGACCAAATGACTATATCTAAAAGATAGCTGGTGTTGCCAGCTTTAAAAAAATATATAGGTTTAATGGCGCATATTATCCTTTAAGGACGAAAAGGACATTTGAAAGTATTCTTGTTATTTTAGTCTATTTTACAAAAACCGTTATACCTTAGAAAAGCCGAAAATTTTAACTGCAAATGTACTGTGGTAACTTTTTTTTGGGATTTAATTGTGTTCTGAATGGATTCTCTTCCCGAATTCTATTATTTTAGTATATCTGGATTCTGGGCTTCTATTATATAAATTTTTAGTCACTTAAAAACATTTATTTGAAGAATTAATTTTGATGGTCAGGTTGTTGTGTTCGTTAAATAATTTATTAATAAACGATAGCATTCCTCATAGTTTTCTATACTTTAAATAACATTTGCATTGCAGTTTTCCTTTAAAAATATTTGCAATTGTACTTAAGTCATAACTTATAATTTTTCTTTTTTAATATTGAAAGTTTTTTATCAAAACAATATTTACACACACACTTATGTATTTTAAGAAAAATTTTTTCATTCCACAAACACAATAAAAATTTTCAAACTTAAAAAATTTAAATTTAAATAATCAAATAATGACACGCGACTGCAGTTTACGACAATATTAGACTGTGTCAACTCTGGGATACCCGCATTATATTCGATTAATTACTTTTGACAAATTTTTCATTATAAAACTAATTAGGCTTTCAATTATAAACAAAAGAAAATATAAGTTGAAAGGCAGCTCTTCGAATCTCTTTGTTTAACTAATTCTATATTTAATTCAGACGTTGGCCATTAAAGTTAACTACCATTGACAAAATTTCAAACATCTTTGTTATGTGTATAGTAATCTCATATGCAATTTGAAGTTATATGGCAACTACTCAAATCCACTGCAGTAGACCAACCAAACTTTGCACAAACTTTGGCTATAAAACTAAACTATTTTTGGAAAAATTTCAGACACCCAGCTTCAATAGATATAGAGGAGTAATGCTCATTTAAAATAATAAGTTGTATGGCAGGTACTTGAATCCGTGGACCAAAATGACTGGATTTCAATAGCGATGATTTACTTTTCGACTCTTATCCGATCCATACCTTTTTGCCTATATATAACCCCCTCCTTCTCTGCGCCACCAATGTAATGGAAAATTTAGTGTACCCTTTTGACCTATAGTCATACGGGAATAAAATAGAGACCATTTTAGCGAGAGACCATTTAAGTTCTAATATAAAGCCAGTAACGCTATACTATTAAACAAACCTATACTATAAAAAATATGTCACCCGTGAAATATTAAATTATACTTGAAATTAACTTTGATGACATTTCATATGTAAAAACTTAGGACTTATTTGACATTTTATATAATTGGATCAATATAATTGTTTTATAATTCCTCAATATAACGTCAGTTTTATATTTCCTTAATATCCATCTTTATTTAAAATTACTTTAAATTGTTTCAATTAAAGTTGAAGTATTTAATTAATATGTATTTCTAAAACAATTAATTAATTAATTAATTTAAAGAACTGTCAATCAATTTTACTGTTACAACAATTAAAACACTTTTTATTTCAAAATATAAAAGTTATGTGACACATGAAGTGGCATTATATGTATTAATATTTAAAAACTAAGCCGTATCAATGTTCTATACGCCACTAAAAGTCAATTATTTGATATTGTAAACATAGATCTTCATAGTTGTCTGATACAACGATTTTTTTTTTAAAAGAATTTTATTATGTGATATTTTAAATTTCTTTTGATGATTAAATTAGATTTCGTACACATTTATCTCTTAATAGTTTGGGTCTGCAATGAGTATAAAATCATTTACTTAAATAAAAATTTCTATCGAATTATTTTTAGCTTCCAATAATGGATCTATTAATAGAGTTGCCAGCAGTGAAAGGAAAAAGCATTAGTTAATATTCCATGACAGTGTCAAAAATAGATTTTTCTTTATTTTTAAATTTTGTCGTTTTTTTATTTATTTTATTACCCGTATGACTATATAGTCAAAGGGTATTATAAATTTGCAATTACGTTTGTGACGCAGAGAAGCAGGAGGGGTAGATATAGATTCAAGCGTATGGATCGGTTTAGAATCGAAAAATAAATTGATTTAGCTATGTATGTCCGTCCGTCCGTCCGCACGATAACTCAAAAACTACAGCAGCTAGGATCTAGAAATTTGTTTTTTTGCAATAGCCGTCATCGCTATTTAAATTTAGCCATTTTGGTCCATGGGTTCGGGTAGCTGCCATACAACTCCTTCTTTTATATGAGTATTCCACTACACCTAATAAAGCCGAATGTTTGAACTTTTGCCAAAAGTAATTAATCAGATGATATAATGTATATGTTACGGTCATACGGGTATCCCAGAGTTGAGACAGTCTACTCTACTACACTCTTCCTCGTTTTTTTATTTATTTTACTTTTGAGTAAAATAAATTTTCAAGGCAAATTCCGAGTCGACTAGAAATGTAATGAAAATATTAGGTGGCTTATTATTTAAACTAAATTTGTTTTAATTTTTTTTTTATTATAAGCATGAAAATGTTAATAATGTACTTAATTAATGAAATCATACATAATGATAGAAATTTACATTAACTCTTATGATACACGAGAAGGAAAAAGTTATATTTTCTTGAAAAATTATTTTTTATTTTGATTTGTGTTAAATGATGATAGTTTGGAAGAATTAAGAAAGTAAAGTTCAATAGCATGTCTTATGGTTATTACTGTTTTTGATTTATTTTAATTAATCAATTTATAATAAAACGTTCCTCAAATCTTAACTTTTCTCAGTTTTAAATTACTAATCATAGAATTGGGTTCAATTGTACAAATAATAGAATTTGGTTCAATTCCAGAATCCGGAGTATACAACTTAGCTTTTGTATATCTGTTTTTGAGTATTTAACCATATTTTGTGTGATACCATCCATAAGACGTAATTTGATTGGAACTTGGAACTATGTTTGAATTTTTTTACAAGAGACATGCTAAATTTTAAAACTATCTATTGGAGATCTTCGTAGTTTCTAAAGATAGTGTACGATTTTAATACACCGAAAACGGAAAACCCTTTTTAAAGCACACTTTAGAATGGGCCTGTAATATAAATGTACAGCTTGGTTCCGAGGATAAGAATGTGAAAGATTATTGGGAATCGGAATTTTTGGGAATATATTATTCTAAAACTTGCACGATTCAGAATATTTGATGGGATATTTATTTAGGAGATTTAATTTACTTCTTAAATTTTCGGAAACATATGAATTACCAACTTTGGGGAAAACATAGCGCATGACGCATGAATTTCCAGATGCTGTGTTGCGCTACCTGGATAGTTGAACTGTGTAGGGATGAGCACCCGTGACACCTTGTTTCATTTTGGAAAATCTTGAGCGAATGCAGTAGTTGTTTATGCAAATAAGAATTGATAATCTATATTCACATTATATAACGCCAAATAAAAATTACCTTTTTAAAATTGTGGTATGTAACTTTAATAGATTGTAGGATTTTAATGAATAACTTTTAAAAATTATAAATTTAACTAAATGTTAAGTCATTAATTCCATTGAACTCTGACGATATCACAATATTTTAATACTTTTCTTTTCATTTTCTTGAAGATCTAATAGGAATACTCTCTTTCTGTTTCACTTTCTAATTGTCAAATACAATCAAAAAAATAAATCTGTTTTTTTCCCCTTGTATCATTTGATGCAATTAAATGGAATTTAAACATCAAAAACTTAAATTAAAATTCATATTAAGTTTTTCCCAATTTCGTATACTTAGTTTAAAAATAAATGAGGAAGAACATAGAGTATACTGTGTCAACTATAAGGTATCTGAGCATACGTAATATAAATAACATTATTCAGTTTAACGAAAGCAATTTTAAATATTTTTGAAAACTTTAAAATTGCTCTTGAAGAATCACCAAATTTTGTGGAAATGTTAGCTATAAAACCTAACTTCTTTTGGGTAACTTTCCGAAATATTCGCTTTCTTTTAGATTCACATAGCTTTGTTTAAGATATCTAGCTTTATTTTAGAATCACAATCAAAAGATAAAAGGATAACCTCTCATCTCAAGACTAACCAAAATTATCTAGATTTATTAGAAATTGTTGCCAAAGAAATATCTTATCCAACTTATAAGATGCAAAATTTTATTAAATTTTAAGGTATGCAATAATTACACATATAAGAATTTGTATTTGACAGTTTTTCGAATTTCCTGTATTAGACTAATCAAATTTTATACGAATGTTGGGAATTATATTTTACTTTAGGCAAAATTTCCAAGATACCCAGCTTCTTAAAGAATCGCATCTCTTTTGATTTTTAAAGACACAGCTAAATAGCCTTAGAGTTTGATACTGTTCTCATACATGCACTTAAATATAGTTGAATCTATGTCTATTTAATTTTTTTGAAAGCTTCACAAACGTAACGGAAAATTTAGTATACGCTTAGAACTACTGGTTCGTACTAGGGTGATAAAAAACGGTAATAAATACAAAAAACATTAAGCTTTAATGCTAACTTTCATCTTAAATCAAAAATTAAATCTACGATAAAAAAAAAAAGAAAAACAAAAAAACTTTCCCCAAACCATTAAAAAATAAATTGTGAAGATGACATTAAAAAACTTTTAGGTCGAAAAATTTGCATTATTTTTATTTTTAGAATATACCTATTTTTTTTTTTATAATTAAGTACATGTATATACCGATTAATATTTGCATAAAAGTATAAAAGCAAAAAAAAAGTACAAAAAATAAACATGTAAAAATACAATAGAAGAAAATAAAAGTGATACATAAATTTTAAATGAATGAAAGAATTAAAAATGAAAACAAAAAATGTTAGTATTTTCTAGCAGCTTCATTAATTCATAATATAAACAATGTACAGGTACATAAATAAACTAACAATAATGTGCACATCCATACATATATGTAATATAATATATACAGTGAAAAATCATCATAATTTAGCATCAAATAGTAATAATTATAATATGTAGATATATTAAAAAAAAAATATATATATTCACAGCATATAAATATACAATTTCTTAATGTATGTATATTTATACCCCGTGTAATTTTAATATACCCGATATGAACATCGGGTATATTAAAATTACTCCTCCTTTTGTAACGCATCGAAATAGACGAGCTAGATATAGTGTCAAGGGTACGTATCGAATCAGCATCAAAAAGTGAACCGGTCTAACTTTCACAAAGTAATTTTTAGACAATTTGTAGGTTCCCTATTGTTTTTGGTTAAAATCGGACAAAGGCTTCGGGTAGCTGCCATACAAATTTTTCGAAATTATATGAATATTTTCAAAATTAATAACTAAATAGAAACCAAATATAAAAACAAACAAAATGTAGTTAAATTATTAATCGATTCAAGGTGTAGTGGTTAGGACATGAGACTTGTAGCCAAAATGTCTCGGTTCGAATCCAGGCTAGGGCAAAATTTTTTTTTTTTTTAAATTCATTTTTTGTCTCTTTTTTTTTTCTATTTTCTTTTTAATAAAATATATGTATTTATTTTATGTATGAAAAATTTTATTTTATAGAAAATTTGACAGAAAACTCTCATTTATATTAAAAAATTATTAATTTTTTTAAATATTTTTATAAAAAAATTCAAAACAGTTATTCAAGACAAACAACTGATACCATAGCAACTACAATTGTTTTAAAAAAACAAATTAAGATAAATAAAGACTCGTTGTGTGATCGTTTCGGTTCGAATCCAGGCTGGGGGCAAAATTTTTTTTTTTTTTAAATTCATCTTAAAATTCTCATATATAAATTATTCATTTTTTTTTTAATACATTTTTAAAAAAATTCAAAACAGTTATTCAAAACAAACAATTGATACCATAGCAACTATAATAATTTAAAAAAAATTGAGATGAACAAAAAATCGATGGCTAAGTGGTTAGGACGTCGACATTTTAATTGAAAAGTGTGGGTTCGAATCTCGTTCAGAGCATATTTTTTTTTTAAATTCATCTTTTTTTTTAATTAATTTTTTTTTTTATTAATTTTTTTTGTAATTAAATATAAAAAGACAAATATTTTGAATTTTCTGTCAAACAGTTCAATTGCAATATATGAAATTCTTATTTTTTTAATACATAATAGTGTACGCACGGGTATCTAAAAGTTGACAAGGGCAACTAAATCTTCCTCGTTTTTTTACCGTTTTATTATAACGTGCTGATAATTTACTGTTTCTCTTGCATTTAAAATATCTTTCGTCATTTACAATTCAATCGTTTAAATATTATTATATATTTTTATTAATTTGTTGTTGCTACTATTCTTTTCCCTTTAGAAATGTGACATATTCCAACTCTTTTTATTTTTTTTTATTTTTTGTTAAATTTTTTTGATTTTGTAAGTCTTCTTCTTCTTCATTTTTATTTTATCCATCTTTTATTCTTTTTTTACTCTTTATTTTTTTTTATGCATTTCTCATATGCTTCTCGAATTTTATTCTCTCACTTTTACTTAACAACATAACAGTGTAACCACCACTTTAGACACATTTTTAAGTAAAAATGTCAAATATTGTTTCTAAAAAAACAATAAAATAGAATATTATTAAACTTAAAATCTAACGGGAGAAAATAAATCAAAAATAATAAATTGTTAAAAAAAAAAACCATTTGACATTTTATTGAATTTTAAAACAATAAAGAAGAACTTAGTAATAATAAAAGAAAATAACATAACATAAAATTCAAAACAATAAAATAATAAAAAATGTAAAATGAATTGATATAACAATAACATAACAGCTACATTTAAGTGAAGTAAATCAACTAGTGACAACAGTTTTAAACTCTTTAGTCTAAATATATAATTTATATTATAGAAGGTAAGTACATAAAATTAAAATGTTTATTTTGAAATAAAATAAATAGAAAAAAAAAATACAAGAGAGAGAGAGAGATTAAGTGATGGTAGTGACATTATTAAAAACAAAAAAAAGATGAAAAATTCTTTTGACAGTAAACTTGTCAGTATTATTTTTTAAGTTAAGATTGTGTTGTTTAATGCAATACCTAACTATATGAATGTTTATAAAAAGCTTTAAGTGTTGCAGCTTTTTAAATTAAATTTTAATTTGATTTTATTTGAAGAATTTAATCGTATTTCTGCATTTGATTAATTTATATTTTTATAATTATATTGTCCTTATTCTAAATTTAAATAGTACATCATATTTTTAAAAGATAACAATACATAATATATTTTATATAAATACTAGCTAATACGAGATCCGCGTTGCTGCTTCTCTTAATGGGTTTTTAATTGAAGTAAAATTGGACATAATTTGATTAATCGTCATGGACTAACAAATTTTAAGTCTGTTAATAAAGTCAATCTCATTCTCAAACAGCAATATGTATACAAAATTTGAAATCCAGATTATTTTTATTTTAAAACAATTTAACAAGTTTAAATACTTGCAGCACAATCCTAAAGCAAGCCATACGCGATGGACCGGGTTTTCAACTTGGTACGCGTACTTGCGAAGTTGAATCATGTATGGGCAAGTTGAAAGACCATTTTGAAGGTTAAAAAGTTGGTTGGATGAAAATCAAAAAATTTTGAGTAAATAATTTGAAATAATTATAAAATTAAGTTTGAAAAATGTTTTAAAATATAAAAAAATATTAAATATCATAATTTTAGAAGAAAAAAATTGAATAGGAAGAACTACTATATATTTAAATAAAAACTGTTAAAAATTGAAATTTTAAATTATCAGATTCTTTTGACATTTAAAATATTTTTCAAAACAAAAAAAAAAAAAAAACAATTATACGATGGTTCGATGGTAGGTTGAATAGTGTATGGTAAGGTTTGTAAGCATGTTCGCGTACCAAGTTGAAAACCTAATCCTCCATGTATGGGCTACATTACATGGCGTTCCGTTAGAGCAAAATGTTTAGATCAAAAATACTTTCTGGTAATTTTTCTGATAATCAGCTGAACAGTTTAACAGTTTATAAGTTGCAAACAAACATTTGCTTTTATCATATATATGTACATAAATAAATCGACTTTTTCGGTCACAAAATTGCTGGTCGCGGCGGCTCAGTATTTTGTTTATAAATAAAAATAATTATTTGAGCACGTAATTGCTCGAATTTTGAACGTTTGGAAAAAAAATATATTAATTATTTTATATTTTCATTAGCTCAGATAAAATTTAGATTTATACCATATATTTCAATAATTTTATTAATTTCATATCATTTTCTTGGTTCTGAATATGACTGTGTTTTTTAATTATCCAAACTAAAGAGTAAATCTTTCGAATCTCTTCCCCTTTAAGTTCAAATTCTACTACATTTTCAATTTTACTATACATTGTACAACTCTGGTGTAACATCCATAACAATAGAATGATTAACATAAATAAGACATATTTTTTACAGTTTACTTTTGATTCATAAATTGTAACAATTGATTTTTTTTTTATTACATGGTAGTACTAGTATATTTTTTATTACATGTATTAAATTTTTCGTATATATATATTCGTACTTCGTGTTATAATTTTTTTTTTACACTAATTCTTTTTTTTTTTTTAATGTTTAATTTCATTTCTCTTTTCTTTACTATCTACTACACTACATTTATGCCAGTGATGAATTAAAATAGACATAACAAAATCAGAAAAATAAAAAAAAACACAAACACAAACCAAAAAAAAAAATGAAATTTTGCCGGTGGCGGGGTCTTGGGTCTTAAATAACCTAATACAAGTCATATAGCAATAAAGCAGTTAGTTTAGTTTGAATACAATACAGTTTTAGTGTAAAAAAAAATCAGTTGTTTTTTTTGTATTATGCTGTTATGCTAGTGCCATCTCGTATATTTATAATTTATACAGTTTTTATTTAATTTTTTTTTATTTTCTCTTTCTCTTTCTTTGTCTGTCTCATTCTTTTTTTTTTGAACTTTTATTTTATATTGCTTTTAATTTTTCATTTTGTTTATTTATTTTGTATGTTTTTTTTTATTTTTAATTTTTCTCATCAGTCAGTCTTAATAGTCGTGGCTGTTCACTAGCAAATTTTTATGTATTAAGCGAGCGTGTAGAGCGAGTTGTGAACAAGAACAAAAAATTGAAAATTAAAAAAAAAGAAAAAATTAATTATTAAATCCGCGGCGCCTAAACAAAATATTGAAAAATTTTAGCTGTTTTTCGAAAAAAAATTTGTTTGTCATAAAAATTGCGTAGATCTGAAGAAAAAAGTAAATTCGAAATATTTCAAAAATTTATTTATTAATTAAATACCTATATATATATAAATACTACTTACAATTAAAAAATACAAAAAAATGAAAATTTAATTAAATTTTGTATTTTTATGAATTAAATGTAAATCCAAAAATAAATAAATAAAATTTGTGTTGTTTGTCTTTTACACTTTAAAAGAGTGAATTATGATCAGAACTTTTATACTTTAATTAAGTTCAGAAAATTAGAGAATTATTTAAAAAAAAATAAATAAATAAATAAATAAATAAAAAATAGTTGGCTAAGGCCCTTACCTAATCAAAAGCGTACGGCGTATTATACGTCATACGTCGTACGCTTTTGATTAGGTAAGGCCCTAAATAACAAAAATTATTTATAATAAAAAATTAAAATAAATACAAAATTAAAAAAAATTCTGCTAAAATCGAAATTAAATTCGAAATAAAAAAATTGAAAAAAAATATAGAGTGTATAAAAAATGTGTTCCGAAAAAAATTTTCTAATCAGCACAGTGTCGTGCAAAAATTTTTTTATTTTAATTTTTGTTTTATTTGTTTTTTTTATAATTTGGTGTCATTCTGTTTTAATTTCGCAAAAGTGAAAATTTTGCAACGTACGATTGATATATATATATATATATAATACATATATATTAATTAAATATGCTCGTAATGTGATTCCATATTCAAATTCACAAAAAATACATAAGTGCCAAGAATTAAAAAAAAAAAAAAAATAAAAAAATAAAAATGAAGAAGATAGCAATATAAAAATATTTTCGAAAAAATTCTTTTATTTTTAGTTCGAAAATTTTGAATTAAAAAAATTTGCTGATTTTAATGTTTATATTTTCTGTTTTTTTAAATTTTAAATTTTTTTTAAACCAATTAATTTTGTGATGATTTTTGTGTTTTTTGTAAAAATTTCACTTAAAATATTTTTATTCTTTGAATTTTCGAAAAATGTTAAAAAGTTTGGTGTTTTTATTAAAAAAAAAAATTTGCATATTTAAAAAGAAGCAGAAGATTTCATTTATTTTTTTATTTCCTTTTTAATTCCAAGTTTTTATTCAAAAAAGATGACAATTAAATTGTTGTTATTGTGATCATGAGTATTTTTTAAAAAAGTCTGCGCTTAATTATTGTGCAGAAATTCTTAAGAAATTTAAAATAAACGCACAACATATACGTACACCTGTTTCTTAGAAGAAAATTAGTAATTATTAATAACTATATTAATTTCGAATTGGAGTTTTTTGGTTTTTTTTTTTTTTTTTACGAGGGAATGGAAAACTCGAAAGCCACCCATTGAAACTATGCGGTGTTTCTTTAGGTAGTGTATGATTTTAACACACCAAAACCACACGCTTTTTGAGCAGCCAAACTTTAGGAGGGAACCTGTAATACAAATGTACAGTTTGGTTACAGGGATGAGGATATGGAAGGACTTAGGATTATGGTGGAAGTTATTTGGAATATTTGGAGTATGGGGGATGGGGGAAAATTGGATGGGATAGTTAGAAGAAAGATATTAATGTTTTTCTTAAATTTGGTTAAATCGTACATATATATACATTATCAACTTTGGGGAACACATTTGATGGAATATGGTTCCATTAAATTAAATTAATCAAATTCTTTGAATTAGTCCCATTTGTTTTTATATATATGTAGATTTTAATTAAAGTTGGAATCAAATTAAAATCTGTTTTATTTGAATAAATTTTAATTTATGTACTTGATAAAACTCATTTTCCATTCTGAATAATAGTGATTATTTTATATTGATTATATATTTAACTAATATTTAAATTTGTATATCAGATAAATTAATTCTGTTATATATATATTATATATATGTATATATAAAAACTAACTCTTAACTATAAAATACAAATTATAAGAAAATTCAATTTCCGTTTCATTTTTTTTTCTTTTTTAATTTTTAATACAAGAGTGTATAATTTTTCAAAACTGGTTTATAATACCGATAACCATATGTTTTGAGAACAACTTTAAACACAAAATAAAAAAAAAAAAAAAAAAAAAATAAGACCGGTAGATTTTAATCACTTCAATCATTTTTTTTTCTCAATTTTTTCCATTCTTGTTCTTGTTTTTTTTTTATTTTATACAGAATAATTATTATATGGAATTGTCCATGGTCAGTTATAGAGTGTTCTTTCTCGACCATTATATATTTCACTATAAAATGTATACACATATATAATATACAATGGTATGTATAAGTGCTATACCACCTGTACTGTTTTGATATGATATATTAAGTTTAACAGGAATGTTGTTACCATAGTGATTTTAATATGATTTAAATTGTAATTAAAATGGATAAGTTTTTTGTCCCAAGTCACATTGTTTGGATTGGAAATGTCATCCAACATATATATATGTACATACATACTTACAAAAAGAGAATCAATATTAAATTCTAGAATTCAGACCTAAAATGGGTATGATATTGAATTTGGTTAAGAATTATATTCAAGAGTTGAGAATGTACTAATAATAAATAAACAACTTGATTTTACCATATAAACTTGTAACAATCTTGTCCATGTTTAGGTTTTTTTTACTTACACTATTTTACATTACACTGTAATAACAGCTTATAATATGTATATGGTAGAGTGTAGACTGTGTAGATGATGATTTTAGAACAAATTAAATTTTTTTTTTGAATAAATGGATAATTATATTGAAAATAGTTCTTTAACAGCAGAACCGCTGTTTATCTTTTTTAAACGATTTTATATAACGTTAAATCCCAGATTTACTGTTTGTTTATTATACATTTGTTCAGTTTTATGATATATGTATGTACATAAATGTATAATATATATATATATATATATAAAAAAACAAGTTCTTAAAACAAGGAAAAAAAAATGAAGATGTTACAAATTGCAACATATAAAGTTAAAATATAATTATTTAGAAAAATACAAATTAAAGTCTGCTTTTAAAAAAAAATATGCGCAAGATTCTTGGGTTTTTTTTCATGATTTTAAATTAATAAAATAGTTGAAAATTAGTTTATTGTAAGAATTTAAGGTATGTGTTAAATCATAATTAAATTTTAAAAATTTGTTTTTTTTTTAATAAAATGGTTTAAAAAAAAACTAAAATTAGAATAGAACCTTAAAAAACTTGAAAAAAAATTGCAACATTAAAAATCAAGTAATCAAAAGTTATTAAATTGTTAACAATTAATTTAGAAATATTAAACTTGTTTTTAATATTTTGATTTATTCGCAAGTAATTTATCAAGTGTTGGTTTACATGATTGATGAAACAATTTCGAACAACTTTTTTATTAGTCGAGATTTTTGAAAAATATATTCAATAATTTGTTTTGATTTATCTGGGGGGGATAGCATGTGCTGTTCTAAAATCTAGGCCTTGCGACCCGTGTATTCAACTTCTAATACTTTCCGGGGATTTTTTAAAGAACAATTATTTTTCAATATTTATTTTCAATTAAATTGTATATTCAAGACCAATAATTTGTTTTGATTTATCTGGGGGGATAGCGTGTGTTGTTCTAAAATCTAGGCTTGCGACTCGTTGTGTATTCCACTTCTAATACTTTCCGGGGGATTGTATTAGAAGTTGCTGACCCACCTTTAAATTTATACCTTTTAAGTTCCGAATATTTAAATGTTCTAAAAATCCATTAAAAGTGTATTTATCAAATGAAATTTGATCAATTTTTATCTAAATATTGATGAAAATATTTTAAAATTATATTGATCTTATATTTTAAATTTTTATAAATAATACTCCATATGTTTAATGTTATTTTTGGGATAACATTTAATTGATCACGTATTATCACTCGATTGCTAATTAAATTGTATTAATAACTTGCAAGCTTATTAAGTTAAAAAATATTTTATTTAGCTTATTAATAATGGAATTGGTTTTAAGTAATGGAAACTTTTTTTTAAATAGAAATTTCAGAAATAAGTAATCAATTAATTGTTATTTTGCGAATTTTTTATTTATATTTTGCAAAAATTTTTAGAACCATTATAAGAGGTCATTTCCAGGTCCTAATTAAGTCAACTAGTTACAGATATTTCCAAAAATCGGTAATTTTCTAGTAATTTTGCATCTGAAATTTTTTTGAAACCATGCAACTGTTGAAAGTCATTAGAGGGTATTCCAATTATCAGCCACCATTTAATCAGTCAATTAATGTCGAAGGATTACTTCTTCTTCTAATGCCTATCCACTGTTACATCTCGTCATGTTGATTTTATGTTAAGTTGGTTACAATGTTAGCATATTTCATTCTATTTTAATTTTGCGCAAATGAGTCGAAACCCTAATATTGTGCGCAAACGAGTCGAAACCCTAATATTTGCTTTCTACCTAATTCTTGTCTTCCTTCATGTTATGTCTTCGGCAACGAATGTAATTAATATTGAGTTCCTCTTATTATATGGTTACTTTTCGTATTTTAATTATTAAAAATAATTTTCATTCTTTCTGCAGCCTCTGTATAAAACTTCCAAACTGGATACGTGATATGTCTAAAATATCTTTAGCACACATTTAATGTCCACATTTCATGTGCTTTCAATTTGTTGATCATAGCTACTTTTGAGTGCCACAGTTGTTATACATCAAATGATAATTTGTAAATCTTGTTGTAAATGGAAATCGTAAGTGGACTTGAGCTCATCTTAAAATAACCAAATTTATTGAAATATTACTGTATCACAATTATATCAGACAGAGAGTTAGAAGGCCCCTTAAATAAAAAATATTTAATAATAATAATAATCAGACAGACTATTTGGAATATTATTAGATATTATGAATATTAATTAAAAGTTTTCTTACAATAATTACTTTATATTTTAGTGTTTCATTTCTTCTCTACAAACATATTAGTTCTTAATTTAACACTTCCCTTAAAATGTACTTACTTATACATAATTAAGTAAAGAATTAAATTACTTTAATTAAATATTTATTTATTTAATTTTTAATTTCGTGATTTAAATACAAAACATAAATTGGAAAAAGAAACATTTGCACTTAATATGGAAGCATATAGAGGGTTACAACATGAACGTTCCTCATAAAAAACAGCCTTTATTTTTTAATTTATAAAGATTCAATTAGATGTAAATTGTAATGTGAACAGTATATTAAATTAAATTTTACATAGAATTTCTCTTTAATTTATATAATATATATACATATTTATACTTATATATTTTCAATCTATGAGCAACCAGTGAATTCAACTCAAGTCAATCCCAAGAATCTCAAGAAAATCAACATTATTGTGTTGTGTTGGGGTGGCCCAAATTCGTTGAACTTTTATTGTTCCAAAAATATCATCAGCATTTATAATTAAAATTTTGATTTTTTGTTCTTGTTTGTTTTGTTGTTTTTTTTTTTTTTTTTTTTTTTGTAAAGTCGCAGTTGTTCAGACTTACAATAAGTCCCTGCAAGTATTTTTTTACACATTTGTTTTATATGAAAAAAAAATTTAATTTCGAAAAAATAAATAATTTTTATATGAAAATTTCAATTATTTCGTCTGTTGAACTGAACATGTAATTAATTAGGTCATTAATGTTTTTGGGTTGATTCGTGCGGTTATTTTAGTTTAATTTTATAATATTTTGTTAGGTTTTACATTTTAAATTTAATTATAAGTATATATTAAAGATGACATTTTGAACTTAAAAAAAACAAAAAACAATAACACAACAAAATTAAGTAAAGTTCAGTATGTTAGGGCTTTGACAGCAACATATGTAATAATATTGTAATAATATATAATTTATGTGTGTAATTCATATACGTATAAGAAATAATTAAATTAAAATAGTATATAGTAACGGTGTTTATGAATGGCTTGTTTTTGTAACGGTATATTTTAAATTTGTTCATTTGTAAAAAATAAATGTTGGAACTTAAGTAAAGTACTGAATTTTTATAATGATTTAAGGACTTTTATTTTCTAGTGGTACAAAATATGAAGGTTTTTCTCTTAAAATCCTATTATATACTTTTATATGAACTTGCCTGTGTCTATGTCTTTATTTTTCATTCTGTCAGTTAGTGATACATTTATATTAGAAATCTGACCATAAATTTATAAGAATTGAATGGTTCAGTGGTTAGCGAAGTGGTTTAAAATACTTAACCAAAAATTGATGGTAGATCTTTTGCATTTAAAAGTGTTTTAGTATAAAAGTCAATTCCTGAAATTGGAGAGAGTTCTCTTTTCAGATAGCCTTAATCCAGCAATTTACTTTTATATTAAAACACTTTTAAATGCAAAAGATCTACCTTCAATTTTTTTATTTTCTACATTTTAGGGGGCTAGTACTACTTTAATAAAAGTATGTATATATTGAAAAAAAAATTTTTTTTATTTTATTTTATATTAAAATACAAAAAAAAACAATTTTTTTAAATCTGAATATAACTACCAACAAAAAATTTTTAAAAATCGAATTTTGTTGCCACTTTAGGACGAAAATAAGGAAAAATTGACATTTTTCGAGTTTTTAGGATTTTAACATGCCTCATATTGAAAGCCATGCCCATTAGACTTCGTGTAAATTTTTTCGCAAATGTAACTTCTAAAGCACTAAATGCCTTCTTAGCACTTTTCGTTCTTTTTGACATGCCCTTCTTGGTCTTTTATATTGTGAGTCATGGAATCTTCTACTAAAAAATCAAAGTTGCTAAATTCACCTAACAATTTTTGTTTTTGAGAAAATATTTGAAAATTTTTAATTATATTATAAGTATACTTACAAATAAAATAAGTATTTTAATTTTTTCATTGGTAATGCGATATTACTCGAAAATCTAAATTTTTGAATTAAATCAATGATTTTAATTTCATCACCCTTTTCTCTTCTTGTTCTTTGTAAATTTCAACTTTTAAATGAAAGTTATTAGTTATTATAAGTAGATCACTCGAATATGAGCCACTTGTACATATTCAAATTATATTACTTTAAATCAGGATTTCATAATTTGTAACCATGGTAACATATCACATTAACCTGTCATGTCACTGAAAATGTATTAATTACAAGTGAAATAATGCTTTAATAATTAACTTTTTTAATTTATTTTTTAATTGCAAGTTTATTTATAGTCAAAACTAAAATTTGGCACACGTATACCTAATTCTCAATATAAAATAAATTTTTAGAATAATAAATAAAAAAAAAAAAATAAAAGCTGTAATTTCAGATTTTTATCTCAATAATATTATTGTATATTCAAAAATAACTTCAATCATTTTATTTGGCCATCATATCATACAATTAAATAAATATATAAATATAATTTTAAATAATTTAATTGTTTACTTTTTAACTTCCTGAAGAGTCAAGTCGTCTTCGTTTTATGTTCAATATATAAGTAAATCTTTAAATATTTTATTTTATATAAATTTTTATTTATTTCTAAATTTAATTCTTTTTAATTTAAAAACAAATAAGTGTATAAAAATATACATATGATGTATGTACATAATGAAATAACATATTTTTTTTTTTAAATAAGTCACAAAACATTTAAAATAAATCGTAATACATTTAAAATTTATTTAAAAGATTTTTACAATTGAATATAAAATATGCGTTTTTAATTTTTTAAAAAATTAAAAAAAAAAAAAAAAAAAAACAAAAAATGTGGAGGAATAAAAAGTAATGTATGTATGTAGATACCTACACGTATTTGTGTAGATTGTATATAAAGTCAAACAATCAATATACGACAATACCACATGTTTGATGAGAACAAATATACAAATTTTATATATTTATTTATATTTGTTTTCCTTGAAATTATTAATAATAAATTAGTGCTGCCATCTGTCATAATTATTTTAGAAATTAATTAAATTTACAAAAATATTTTTCCCAATACCTTCTCTATATACTTTTTTACCCAGTACACGTGTGTTGTAAATAAAATTCAAATATACTTATATTTTGCAATAAACTTTCAAAAATAATTAAAAACGAGGAAGATTATAGTTGCCCTTGTCAATTTTTAGATACCCGTGCGTACACTATTATGTATTAAATAAATAAGAATTTCATATATTGCAATTGAATTGTTTGACAGAAAATTCAAAATATTTGTTTTTTTATATTTAATTACAAAAAAAATTAATAAAACAAAAAAAATTAATTAAAAAAAAAGATGAATTTAAAAAAAAATGCTTTGAACGAGATTCGAACCCACACTTTTCAATTAAAAGGTCGACGTCCTAACCACTAAGCCATCGATTTTTTGTTCATCTCAATTTTTTTTTTAAATTATTATAGTTGCTATGGTATCAATTGTTTGTTTTGAATAACTGTTTTGAATTTTTTTAAATGTATTAAAAAAAAAGGAATAATTTATAAATGAGAGTTTTAAGATGAATTTAAAAAAAAAAAAAAAATTTTGCCCAATCCTGGATTCGAACCGAAACGTTTTGACTACTAGTCGAATGTCTTAACCACTACACCATGAATCGATTAATAATTTAACTACATTTTGTTTGGGTTTATATTTGATTTCTATTTAGTTATTAATTTTAAAAATATTCATATAATTTCGAAAAATATGTATGGCAGCTACCCAAAGCCTTTGTCCGATTTTAACCAAAAACAATAGGGAACCTACAAATTGTCTAAAAATTACTTTGTGAAAGTTTCAGAACTCTAGCTCTTATAGTTTTTAAGTTATCGTGCTGACGGACGGACGGACGGACACACTTACTTAGATCAATTCACTTTTCGATGCTGATTCGATACGTACCCTTGACACTATATCTAGCTCATCTATTTCGATGCGTAACAAACGGAGGAGTAATTTTAATATACCCGATGTTCATATATGTATGCACGGGTATAAAGATAAATTACTAAAAGTTCAAATATTATAAATAGGTATTTTAGTAATTTGCAGTTTTTTTTTGAAAAATCGAAATCCTGCGATTTTTCTTGTTGTCACAAATATTGAAAATCATAAAAAAAAAAAAAAAAAAAAAAAAAAAAATTATAATTTATGATAATTATATTATAATTTGACATGTGACTTATAGGTATATTTCGAAAGTAATTAAAACAATAACAACAAAAAGAATAAAAAAAATTAATTTCAATAATAATATTTGGTACCTGTCTGTCTATTTTTTTTTTGTTTTGTTTATCTTTTTTATATTTTGGTAATGGCGTTACAGTTCGATTGTTTTGCATTGAATTTTTATTTTTAATTTTAATTTTAATGAATTATTCTTGATAATTTTAAAAATATAAATATTTCAATATCAAGGTTTCTAATTGTGTATTTTCATTACCAAATGTCAAATTTATATATTGATGTCATCACAAATTGTCATCCCTTAAATATCAATCAATAATGTATACTCTTTTTATATACCGTTGGCCTTTTTTTCAAAACAATTTGGTTCAATTTTTAAAAACGCTCCCGTATCTTCGGACCCAGATATCAAACTAAGATGATTTGAAAAACCTAGATCCCCCAATATAGTGTAATAGACACTAAAAATAGGGTAATTCGCAAAAAATGAAATTTTAGGGCGGGACTTAGGGCGGACTTAGAAGCCGAAATATGTTGTTTTTCAAATACTTTGACCCGACTGACTAATGGATCACAAGAAATGGGCAAAAGGCTTATAAAAAGGCCAATTTAATTTAAAAATTTTTTATTTGAAAAAAGACGAAATTAATGTGAAAAAAGACCAAATTCATATGAAAAATGTTCATAATATTGGTATATAAGAGATCAAAGGAAAAATTTTAGAAAATTTTCAAATTGTTGATTTTTCTGTATAATTTCTATATTTTCGTACTACATATATTGAAGGATTACTTAAAGTTTAAATCTGACAAGTTTCATTTTAATACTTAAAAATAAATGATTTCTACACGTGAATTTTTTATTGTGCAATACTTCTGTTACTTTTTTTTATTTTTTTTTTTATTTCTTCTGTTTATGACATTTTATGACATTTTCTATTCACAATAATTTTTTAAATGTCGAATTTTATGACAAAATAAGTCACCGAATTAGAATCGTTCTTATATATATATATATGTATTTATGTGTTATGTTATACCCGATATTAATGTTCACAAAATTAAAAAAAAAAAAACAAAAACTTAAATTTTGAAAAAAATTTTATTTTTGAAAATTTATTTCCTTATTTATGTGTGGAAAATTAATGAATTTTCAATGTTAAGATTTTGCGACACAAAAATTTATTTATTGGAAAAAAAAAAAATTAAAATAAAAAAAAAAGACGTCAACCTTTCTTAATTAGATAAAGAGGGTGGGGGCAGGCATAGCGGACGCCAGGCAGACAAAAACAAAAGCTACAAAAAATAAAATTATGAACAATTTCAGTTGTTCTATTTTTAGTTATAATGATAATAATGGTTTTAGTGATCTTTTATAAATTATCACTTTGATGACAATTATGATTTTCTAAATTCAAAAATTATTTAAAAAAACATTGAAAGTTCAAATATTGTGAATATAGGGTTTTTACACAATAATCTGTGATAGAATTAAGAGAATACTCCAATTTAGAATTTACTTCTTTTATTTCATTCGAAAAATTTGACAGCTAAAATTATTATTTCAACACTATAACTTTTTGACTTTGACAGTTTTGACAGTTGATTTTATGCAAAAAATAAATATTTAAAACATACCTACATATTTTTTTTTTGGATTTTTGTACTTTTGTTTAAAAAATTTTAATAGAAAAAATTTTAACTCTGGCTTCGTTTACTTTACCTCTTTCAATTAATTTTATTTTATTAAGGAAGTCAATGAAGCAAAAGTATGCATTGGACCACCATAATAGAATTCGATCAAAAAGTTTCTTTTTTTGCTGTACCTTATGTAATTTACAACTACTTTTTTTTCAATTGTGTTTAAATGTAGTTGAAAGAAGGTAGAGTGAGTAATAGACATTTAAGAAACCGTTACATTAATACCGTTATTTTTTGAATAAAAATACTTTAAATTATAATTTGTTTCTAAAGAGTTTCAAATGTTTTGTTTCATGCTCCCTCTAATTTTGTTAGTAAATCTCCCGCTATAAGTGACCTAGAAATCTCATTGTCAAAATTTTACAAATGACATTTGTCACGATGACATTGACGAATTTAAGTTAAATTTTACATTGTTGAAAATTGACGAATATGAATCGATACTACCTCCAAAAGAAATTATGCTTTGTTTTCACCCCGTAATTTACCGTAGTTTTATGGTAGGTCAATGGCGAAACACCCTGTATATAAAAAAAAAGGAAAACTAAATTGTTTATTGAGAAATATAAAAGTAGGAAGAGTTAGCAATTAGAATTAAACTTAAAAAAACAAAAAAAAATTTATTTAAACATGAATTATATTTGTTTATTTTCTAAAAATTAAAATGAAAATTCCAAAATTTGTTTATATATACTTATATTTAAAAATTTTTTTTTATTTTTTTTTAATATTTACATTTCAATTTTAATTTTATGCGATAATATTTTAATTTAATTAACTAGCATTTAAAATACAAAATATATTCACCTACTACTTACTTCTGTTATTTGAAGATTAAACAACTTTTTCATGAGTAATTTTTATGTTAAATTAAATGTTGTTTTTCTATATAAACTTATGATTTATAATGGGTAATTTCTTAGCTTTAATTGTTTACTAGAACTTTCACATTTCGTTTTCATAAGGTCAAATGTGTTTATTAAAACAAAAATTTGGGAGAAGTTAAAATAATGTTTATATCATTATTTTATAAAAATTAAACAATGTTCTATATCATTTATACCTTATGGTTTTTGTTATATATACATTCATTTTGAACCTTCATAGCTTTGTAAATTTTGGGTATATGGGCATCATTAGTACACAAAAATTAAAGCTGAGAACTTACTCTACAAATTGGATTTATTTTTATCTCTACAAGAAGCTGTTCAAAAGTTATTAATGAAAATTAAATAGATTTTTATGAAAAGTCTCCTTAAATCTTTAATCCCTCCAATAGACACCCCCCTCCAGTACAATTTTTTGTTTGTTTTAATGCCCCCAATCACTGAGTGTAGTGCGCGTACTTGAGTCTCGGACACCCTGTATATATAATGGTATTTATAGGATTAGGGTTTTCTCTGATATAATCGAAACTTATGCACTACTAAGTTTTTTACCAATTTAGAGAAATCTATTAAAAATATGTGAGAATATTTTTAAGTCTGATAAGCTAAATATCGTAAAAAACCAAATTCGTATACGATAAACTGCAAATCAAAATACTTTAAGTTTTACAGTTACTAACTGCCAATTAGTTTTTGGTGTCTGTCCCGTAAAAAGTTATCGGTCTACGAAAATCTAAAAATTTTTTGAATCTAGTATAAATTTGCTGGAAATTTCTCAATGGTTAGAATTGGATTTATTTTTGGCCAATTTTTATAAAAATTGACGAATTTATTTTACAATCAGTTCATTTTTCTGTTACCTGTTGCTCTAACTGACAGATAAGTGTTAAGATAAAAAGATATCATAAAAATTTATCTGGCAGTTTTATCGATTGAATATTTATTTAGGGCGAACCTGTGAATAAAATTGTGAAACAAACTTATAACTATAATATCTGATTCCCTGTGCTCAATACTTGTTATTAAAACTATAACAACATTTTTTTGTGGTTATAAAACAAGATTGAAGAAGGCCCTAAGCGCATTTAAATTATGTAATTATTAGTTCTTGGTTAAGAATTTTTAAGAAAAATCTACTTAAATAAGAATTAGAAGGTAACTTTATTAAGTTAATAACCAACCATTTTTGGATGTTATTTGACATCTTTTAAAATTAACAAGTTTATATATATAAACTTATGTAATAAATTTCCGAATCTTTTTCAAAATTTAATTTAAAAATTAGATATTTAGTTGTTAAAAAATAAAATTACTTAAATATTTAGTATATAATTTTGTTAAAAAACCCACCCTTTATTACCAAAATCAAATTTCAACTTTGTATAGAGAATTTTTTAGTTAGAATAATCATCCCTATCTTTTGAGCTTGAATAATTTATTCTAGACTCTAGTTAAATGTATATATATTCTATTTTTTCTAATTAATTCAAACTTTTTTTAATTAACTAAAACTTTTTAACAATATACATTATGTTTTCATATACTAAAGATGTTATTCATAGTTACAAATTAAAATATTTACTAACAAGTAAGCACATTAAAGATTAATTTCAATTCAAAAGTTTTCCCATAATTTGGGCATTCTCATTAGATAGAATTATTATACATATACATATATATATATATTATATATGTATACGAGTATATATATTAATACTTTTTCACTTTTTATATGAAAAAATTATGAGGGGACATGTGTCTACGGGTCCCCTCAACATGTGTTCTACGGGTGAAACAAAAATCGTTTTTTAATTTTAGCATATATGCAAAATTTTGCATATTATCCGGCTATTTTGATATTCAACACTTTTTCTTTTATATATCATAGTTTTAATATTAATAACTAATATACATATATATATTTAATTTTAATAAGTTTGTGATTATTATTAGGCCGGTTCTTTAATTGGCTCATTTTGAGAATTGTATTTTTTTAATGAAAAAAGGCTTTGAAAAGCAAAACAAATGTAATTTATACTTATCATAATATCCAAACTATTTTCTATTATTTCTTTTATATTTTATTCAGTGTTAAAGATTTTAGGTTTCATTTTCACCTACGATTCAGATTATAATGACGATTATAGGTAATGACACTTTTTCTATTAAACTAAAGTCAATTATGCAAGTCTCTTGTCAAAATTTTGAGATGGTTAAAAATTGTTTATTTGGAAATTCATTGTTTATTTGGAAACTCAGAACTGTTATAAGAATTGGTATCTGCTTAAATTAAACGTGTTTCCTTCCACAACTATCCTCAAATACCCCTTTAATATCGAAATATTGTATGTAAGAAGGAATCTTTTCCTACTTTTAAATTAGCGCTTGCTAATTGTCAAATTAACTGTAAAATTTTAATTTTTCTTTAATATTAGCCTCACTGAAATTAAAATATTTATATTTTGTAAGCAAATAATTGAGCCGCAACCGGAAACTTTGTGACCGTATAAGCCGAATACTTAATTTATATGATGTGATAATGGTATGAATTTATAAATAATTAAATGAGCCGCGACCGCCAATTTTGTGACCGTATAAGCCGAATACTTAGTTTATATAATGGGTTATGGTATGAATTTATAAAGAAATAAATGAGCCGCAACCGGCAATTTTGTGACCGTATAAGCCGATAAATATTAATGATGATTTGTGTAACTTTTTAAAGAGATTTTTAATATACACACTAACTGGTGCTGAAATCTAATATATAGATTTGAAACAAATTTCAATTAAAAGTCATATTATTATTATTTTATTATTATTTTTATTATTATCATTATTATTAAAGGCAATTAAAATAGCGGTATTAAGTTTGACTTGCTATATTATTTTTTTAATATTATTGTTTTAGTATTCTGCTTACTTAAGCGGTGTCGGTTTTTGCGGGAAACCTAACTATTTATTTCACTTTTTTTTTTTGTATATATATATTCATATAATATATACTTACTATTATATACTATCTAAAGAGGAATAACTTTTTAAATAGGTTTGCTTGTGTAAGTATATTTAATGTTTATTAATTGATGCAATTCTGAATATTTAAATTATTCATAGATACATTTTTTTATGTTTTTTCTTTTTTTTTCATTATTAAAGTCTGGGATTTCTTAATATTAGTATGTATTATTATTATTATTGTTATTATTATTATTATTATTATTGTTATTATTTTTGCACCTCATTTGCATAAAATTTCTAATATATTTTTGTTTATTTCTGTCTTTAATTTTTTTCATATTTTTTAGTCTTTAGAGAAAAGAATTTATTTTTTTATTTTTTATTACTTATTAATTTGGTTATAAATTTCACCTCACTATTTAAAAATCGTATTAAATATTCGTACAATATAAAAAAAAAAATCATAACTTAGATTTAATATCGAATTAAATGATGGGAATCTATTTTGGGTGAAAATTAATTAGAAAATAAAATAAAATAAAAAAAAATATTTTTTTCAATATATACTTTTATTAAAGTAGTACTAGCCCCCTAAAATGTAGAAAATAAAAAATTGAAGGTAGATCTTTTGCATTTAAAAGTGTTTTAATATAAAAGTAAATTGCTGGATTAAGGCTATCTGAAAAAAGAACTCTCTCCCATTTCAGGAATTTACTTTTATACTAAAACACTTTTAAATGCAAAAGATCTACAATCAATTTTTGGTTAAGTATTTTAAACCACTTCGGTAACCACTGAACCATACAATTCTTATAAATTTATGGGCAGATTTCTAATATAAATATATCCATAACTGACAGAATGAAAAATAGAGCCATAGACAGAGGCAAGTTCAATTAAAAGTATACATATAAAAAAAACTTTATTGTATGTGACGCGATTATAGTAAGACATTAACTGTTTTTTTTTTCTACAAGTTTTTTATTATTATTTTTCAGTTTTGATGGCACATATTTTTTAATAAAAACATTTTTTTTTTTTTAAACACATACCACATGTGTACATATGTATGTAAATGTATACGTGTATGAAATATGTTTATTAATGTTGCATTATATTAATTTAAAAATGTTGTTGTTGTTTTTGTTGTTCTTTTTTAATTGTTTAAAAAATGTGTCAGTTATACAATTTTTTTTTAAATACAATTATGATTATATATACATATATATACATACGTATGTAGCTGCCATATTATTTTGTATCTCATTGTTGTAAATTATTTTGTGTTTTACAATAGTTAACATTTTTTTTATTAACTTGTATTATTTTTTTATTTACAATATTTGATTTTCAATTAATTTAGAAAAGAGGGTTAAATGGTTAGTATTAAAAAAAATTGAATGTGAAATTAGATCAAACTATTATCAAAGAAAGCTATGTAGAAATTTTTTAAAATGTAGTTAGGTAAATAATTTTGCAAAAGAAATATTTTGTTTTTTTTTACAATATTAATATTACAATACACATATATATATGTTGTATCGTACTAATTACAATTTAAAAAATAAAAATAAAAAAGATGAGTAATTAAAAAGTATTTTATAATAAAATTGAAAGTTATACTTAGTAAAATACAATTAATATAAAAAAGCATTGTCATACATGTCATTGTTATAATATTGAAAAATTCTTTTTGACATTTGAATTGAATATTGACATATGAGTTATTTCACTTCTGTTTTGATTAAAATTACTTATGAAAGTCTTAAATTATTTTATTTGTGGTGTTACTTTTATGAGTTTAATACGAAGTACCTACTCAATATTATAATAATTATTATTATTTTTTTGCTTCAGTTTCTTTTATCATAATATGCACTAAGCCGTTGATTGTTCGGCTGTAGCTATTGTATAAGGTTATGAAATATGAACGCACAAATGTTAACTTTGCGCGCCATCTATAATGATACACAAGAATTATTTATATATTTTTATTAAATCTTATTTTATATTACGATATAAACTATTAAGATATAATTATACAATTTTGCGATATTTTTTTATTAGATATGATCCGACCGGGGTTTGAACCCTAGACCTTCCACATGAAAGGTGGCGTCTTTACCACTACGCCATTGGTCAGATAAAAATATATAAAAAAACGATATATAGATATTCAATATTGTAATAACGACAGCCGAATTATATAATTAAACAATTGTACTTGATGTAAATACTCATAATCACCATAGCAGACATGGGTAATAAGAATAGTTTAAGTTAGGATAGAATAAGAAAGCTGGCCTGATTGATTTTAAGGCATGTTAATATAAGTAATTACTGTTTAGATAGTTAAAAACACATTTTAATTAAATTATAATAGTTCTTAAATAATCAAGAAGTATTTCATGGTAAAAATTGCAAAATAATAAAATATTTGAAATAATTTAATTTTTATTTTGAAAATTTTGAATAAAATAATAATAATATATAAATTTTTAAACATGTTAACATTTATTGAAGATCTGAATCATACACTTATACGCATTGTTAGATTTTAGAGATAAAAAAATAACCAACCAACCAATCCAACTACGTCAAGAAAGGAATTTACCAACATATAATCTGTAATTTTCTCCCTGAATTTCTCTATATGGATAGAATATTTGAATTTTAAATTTATTTTTTTTGTATTTTTTAATTAAAATTTAATCTAATTGCAAATTTTCAAGTTTAATGTAATACAAGTGCAAATACATGTGTTCCATATGTATTCTATTAACCCAATTTTCTTGGATACTAAAAAGTAGCAAAATAGTAAATCACATTCTTTAAATAAATACCTTTTGGTTTGAGGTTAATTGTCATCATATTTTTATGGTAGGTAGTTAAATAAAATTTTTCCAATTCAAATTCTTTTTATCTTGAATAAAAATTGAAAAAAAAATAAAAATAAAATATTAACTAGAAATTTAAATGTCTTTTATGATTCATTGTCGCATGTTATCTATACCCAATCTTCTTAAATTTTTATTTATTTTCTGATGAAATTATGGAATCTTGGAATATTTACTATATTGTGGTTTTATGTATCTTATTGACATCTAAAAATGTCGCAGCATTTAAAGGTCAACAATTATGTTAATTTTTTCCATATATATACACATATATATACAGTTGACATTTCCAATAAAATATTATTAAAAAATTTTAATTTTGTAAGTTACAAGGTTTTAATTTTAAATTATCGGTTTTTTTTTTGTTGTAATAATTCAGGTCCACTTAGGGTAAATTTTTATGATTTTATTAAAATTTTCGATTTTTTGAATAACATGTTAATTGAGGTAAAATCATTTAATTAACTGAATTGAACCACTGATTTAGTTAAAATATATAGGCGCTTTTTTTTATAAATCGTAAACGAAACGACAATTTTAGTGCATGTTTTTATTAAGCTGCTTTGGATTTTTTTTATTTATGCTGAAAATTTAAAATGTGGTAATGTTAAGTATAACGCATTTTGTTTAAATTTATAATTTTTTAATTTAGTTCTTTAGAACTTAAACTTACAATCCATTTTGCAAACCTAAAGAAATCTTGATGATTCTTTTTCGGTTTTTTATTTGAAAGTCCTATCTTTTAATTGTAATTGAAATTTTAAATAAAATATGTTTTCACTTACCTTCAGAATATTATACATTTGAAATTTTTAAAAATATTTAAAACGCGTTTTGTACAATACCAAATAAACGTAACGCGTTTTGTACAATACCAAATAAACGTAACGCGTTTTGTGCAATCCCAAAATAAACTAAGAAACCGTACGGTTTACGTAAGAAATCTGATAGCTACAAGATTAAAAAACATCTATAAGTTAGTTAGGATTGATGCTATACAGTAAATTTTTCGATTCTGATCCGATCCATACACTTGAGTCTATATCTACCCCCCTCCTTCTCTGCGTCACAAACGTAATGGCAAATTTATTATACCCTTTGACTATATAGTAATACGGGTATAAAAAGGGTTACACACATATATTGATAATGCAAGATTTCAATTTTGAGAAACTTTATACGTTATATAGTGAAATATTATCAAGCCCATTAATAATTTTTATAGTTGAAAATAAGATGTAATCATAAAATCCACCTATTAATAATTTTCAAAAATTATTACACCATATTACACACAAAATGAATTATTTATTTGATTTTTAAATTATTTCAAATTAGATATTCATAATTTTTTTTTTTTTTTTAAAGTAGTTTTTTGAAATGATCATTATAATAATTTGGTAGACGGCGGGAATAACGGCGGGTAATTTAATAGTTTTACAAACATGATTGTATTCGGAAAAGAAAAAGAGAAAAAAACATCAAAATAATTTTAAATAACACAACAATAACATCTCGCATCAATATTCACAATATGTAATTTTTAATTTCAAAACTTATATATTCAATTTTTTTAATAATTTCATTAATTTTATTAGTTTTTTTAATAATGAAAAATAATTTGGGAAGAATATTACCGCACCACCACCATGAATTTCATCAGAATCAATTAAAGATGCAAAGATGAAAAAAGAAAGAAAGATAAAACTTTTTACTACACATTTCATTTATATTTTCATTCAAAGATTTTATCTTGGGATTATATTATGCTAAACCCCAAAAAAAAAAAAAAAAACAAACGCCAAACGCCAAAGAAATATATAGAAAATTGCTACAAAGTTAAAGTAATTAAATGAATATACGCATATATTGAAACTACTAGTAATGCGTGCTTGCATTGCAAGCGTTCAAAAATTTGATTTAATCACATGACATTTTAAAAAAGCATTTTATCCGCTGACGCTTATAGTAAGGGTCAAAAAACTACCTTAGTCATCCAAGTAGGGCGACCTGAAACGATCATCCCCAAATAAAAGTTGTAGAGCTCGTCAAAATCTTTTCAACGTTACCCCACTTGATCGTATATGGCTGGCATTAATATTAAGGGCTTATAAACGGTCTCAGCGCCAAAGTAGGGTGATCTGGAATCGTGGTCGTGAACAAAAGTTTTAGAGCTCGACGAGACCTTTCCAATGATACCGCACATGAAGACATTCGGGTATAATTAATTAAATCCCCATACAACTTATAAACGTCTAAAAGGGCTCCTTTGAAAACTTTAAGTGTCAGAATTTTCTGGATAATTACACGCTAAACTTTATGAAATGCATTTTACCGAAAGTCTAGAAATGCTTTATCTTTTTGATGCGAAGTCAGGGAATGAGTGGTTTCATCCATTTGTTAGAAGCAACTTTTTATATACAATATGAATAATGAATGTTGGGATTTTCTTTCTCTTTCAAATTTCTTTATTTTTTTATCTTAAGATATTTTTTTTTATGAAATAAATGCTAATTATGCTCGATTTATAATTAATAATTAAGGTTATTAGGACATAGAATAAAGAATGAAAGAGATTATATTACCATCTAAAGATTTTCAATTCAAAATTCAATGGGTTTTTATGAGATTTATAAATGTTTTATTAATTTTTAAGTATGTTATAAAAATGAAATTTTGGTTTTCTTTTTATTTTTTGTTAATATTAATAGAATTTATAATTTATGTGTTTTATTTTTATTTTTTTTTTGTAATAAAACAAAGAATGCTTTTGTGTGTGTTTTTTTTTATCTATATGTACCGGTTTCGCAATAATTTAAAAGAAACGGAAATTGTTCACCGGCTTCTTTAAAAATTTTTGATAAAAGTTGATTTAAAACAATAAATTATAAAATAATAAGTAGTTTCTTGAAGATCCATCCTATAATAAAATATTGATTTTGTCCAGTTTTACCATTCTATTAGGTATATTTTTTATACCCGTATGACTATATAGTCAAAGGGTATAATAAATTTGCCATTACGTTTGTAACGCAGAGAAGGAGGAGGGGTAGATATAGACTCATGTGTATGGATCGGATCAGAATCGAAAAATAAATCGATTTAGCTATGTATGTCCGTCCGTCCGTCATCACGATAACTCAAAAAATAAAGGAGCAAGAATTTTCACAAATTCATTTTTATGCAATAACCGGAATCGCTATTTAAATCCAGCCATTTTGGTCCACGGGTTCGAGTACCTGCCATACAACTTCTAATTTTATATGAGCATTACTCTATACCTATGGAAGCTGCGTGTCAGAAATTTTGCCAAAAATAGTTTAGTATAATGGCCAAAGTTACTGCAAAATTTGGTTGGTCTACTGCAGAGGGTTCGATTAGCTGCCATACAACTCCTTCTTTTATATGAGCTTTAAACTACACCGGATGAAGCTGTATATTTGAAATTTTGCCAAAAGTAATTAACCGGATGATGCAATGTATATATTACGGTCATACGGGTATCCCAGAGTTGACACAGTCTACTCTACTACACTCTTCCTCGTTATAATTAACTTAATATGTAATTATATTATTTATCTATTTGATTTTATAGGTTTGTTTGAAATACAATTTTTAAATAGTAAATTCTTTTAAAATATGTTTTATTTAATATTTTCAAATAGTTCACATTTTACATTTTTGATATATAGATGTAAATTGTATATCAATTCATGTTCAAAATAATTTTTCCAAAATGAAACACAATATTTCGAAAGCGAAACACAACCCTATGAAAATTAATCCCTCTAATTTCAAAGACTTGAATGATTTTCTAGTTAAAATAAAGCTTTGAATATTTAACAGCGGACAGCAAAATTGTAAAAGCATTTTTCTCGCGTTTTCTATAATACCAAAATAAACGAGACGTTCGATTGCACAACCGTACGTTTTACCTAATATGAAAAAAAGTAAAATAACTTATAATAAGAAATTTTTCTGATTATTTTTGAAATCAGTTCTGAAATGAATGTGATTCACTTTCAAGAGGTAAGTTTCAAGGGCGCTAGTTGATATAAAACAAATTATAGCTAAATATTTTAGATTTTAAATCAATTTTATTCTAGTAATTATTCTTTAATTTAATTCTTCAATATCTAAATTTTTGGTTTAAAAAAGTTCTCTAGAACTAAAATTTCTCAATTCAAAAATTTTACGTTTAAATTTTTCAAAAAATTTTTTCAAAATTAATCAATTAATTATGATTTTTTTCTAACTTTTGGAAAATTTCCAAAAAAAAAAATGTATTAAATTTTGTTTAAAAATTCTGTCAGCTTTTATTTGTCATATATCTGTATATATCCACTTATATTGCTCCTGTATTGCAAACCTTATTTTACGCTGTTTTATCAAATTATCAAATTTTCGAATTGAATTTTGTTCAAATATTAATCACCAATGGGATTTCTTTTTTAGTAATTTTCATTTTAAAAAATTGATTTGTGAAAACTGAACTGGAATATCCTCGGTAATGTGCTAACTCGTATGTACTATCTAACACCAATGTCTTCTTTAGAAATCTAAATATTTATTATTATAAATAATGTTCAAATAAATCTAGTCAAATTTTTCAATAAATAGCTGGGTGGCACAGTGGTTAGAGTGCTGACTTTCATGCGAAAGGCCCGGGTTCCAATCCCTGTGAAATTGAAAATATTTTTCTGGTTTTCGACTAGACTCAGTTACCATTCGTCATTGGATTCAAAATAATGGCTTAGTCAATAATTGATAATTATATATCTTTAATAAAAAATACATTAATATAAAAATATAAACAAATGGGAAAACTTCCAGCTTCTTTTTAAAGTGCAAATTAATTAAAAAACTTTTTAAAACCAAACGAATTCCTCGACATTACGTTTTTTATTCTAATTGTGATTTTAATTAACATTTTTTTTATATTTATAATATTTAATTATATTATTTTAATATTTAATTATATTATTTTAATATTTAATTATATTATTTTAATATTTAATTATATTATTTTAATATTTAATTTAATTTATTTTTACTTTTAGTATATATAAATCATAAAAATATAAAAGTAAAAATATTCATTTATGTTAAAAAAAACCTAAGTTAAATAATAAAAATTTATTTGAAATAAAAAGTGTCAACCTTAACAGTGAACTTTTGTGCTACAACAAAATTAAAAAAAAAAAAAAATTAAATGCGCGCTTCCATTAAATGTTTTTAAAAATATAAATAAAAAAAAATTCATTAACAAAACATTAAAAAGTTTTAAAATATTTTTAAAAACGTATTTTATTTGTATAAATTTTTATTTATATAAATAAAGAACAGTAACTAATACACCCCAACAAACACCCACCTACGCTGTCAAACATACTTTTGACATTTAGCATTAAGAAAAAAAAAAATTAAAAATTTTAAAATTTTTATAAATATTTGGAAAAAAAAAAAAACTTAATTTGGTGCTTCATATTAAAAAAAAAAAAAAAAAATTATAAATTAAAATTTTAAAAATAACTGGAAACATTTCTCAATTTTTATAATTGCAACATACATATATGTACATTTAAGAAAACTCAGTACATTTTTATATTACACCCACAAACATAAAATATAAAACGAATTATAACATCTGCAGCAATATATATATATTTATATATGATTGATATAGTTATATATTGGGTTGATGATGTGTAGTGTAGGGGGTTCTGTCATATTTTATGTCAGTTGTACATAGTATTAAAAAAAAAACATTTTCTTCGTGACGGTGATAATGATGACAGTGACTTTTTAAAATTTGAAAAACAAAAACAAAAAAAAAATAAAATACAAATTTTTAATGTACACATTTACAGTAGTGTTGTAATACTGTCGTGCTACAATGTAACTGTAATTATTATTGCAGTACGTGATTGACAATTGAATTGCATATTATTATACTTCAATACATTCTATTAAAATTGTTGTTGGTTTGATTTGAAACCATCTTTTTTTGTTGTTGTTATTTGTTTTTTTTTTTTTTATTATTTTGTTTTTTTATGTAAAATTTTTTTTAAATATATTATAATTATGTATATTGTATATATATGTATATGTTAAGATAAAAATACAAAAAAAAAATAGAATTAAAAAATTAAAAAAAATTAAAAAAAAAAAAAAATATTTTTTAATGGAATATAAAAGATAAATTTCTTTACAAAAATGACATCCGTTGCTATGAATATGGTGTTCTTTAAGGACCTTAAAACAAAAATTAAAGGATATATTTTTCATGTATGTATTATTTAATATTTTAATTTTTTTTTATACATATATTATATATGAGTATATGTATATATTTTATTTAATGAATTTCTATACAGTGAAAGCTCTCATAAACGGACACTCACGGTTCTGAAATTTTCGTCCGCTTATGGGAATTGCCCGGTTAATAGAAAAAAAATTTTTATAACTTTTCTTAAATTCTTTATTAATTTTTTTAATAACGTTTTTTCAAGGGTAAAATTAAAAAGAAAATAAAAATTACTACAAAAAACTTAACATAAAATCAATATATTCAATACAGATTAACATTATTTGTTGAAATTAAATACTACTTCCATTTCAGAGTTTAAGAATTAGTAGTCTTTTGAAAAAATTTGAAATCATTGACTGCCGTATTTTTTCCTGGCCAATTTTTAAAACATTATTTTTGAAATGTGATTTTAAGTTTTTTATAAACTGGAATGCTGTAAGATCCTCTTTAAATGATGCAAATTTTTTTAAACTATCAACAATTTTTAAGGTTTCATTGTAGGTTTTAATTTCCAATTCTTCAAGAACTGGTGAACTTTCCTCTTCTTAACTTTCATCTTATACATCATATTACTCGCATTAAATAAAAAAAGCTTGCTCATAAATTAAAACGGTCCGTTTAAGGGAGATTTTTTTGAAATTTGATGAATGATTTAATTGTCCGCGTCCGCTTATTAGAGTGTCCGGTTAAAAGAATGTGTTTTGTATGATAAATTTAAAAAAAAAATACGTTTTTAAAAAAACTGTCCGTCTTAAAGAGATGTCCGTATATAAGAACGTCCGGCTAAGAGAACTTTCACTGTAGACGTAAACCGTACCATGATGTATACGAATATTTATTTAAAATTCCTTAAATTTATATAATTATATTTTTAATGTAATCAGATTAATTCATTTAATTGTTTTTTTTTTAATTATTACATATTCTTTATTTATTTTTCTTGCAATTTTATATTTTACTATATATGTATATGTATATACATATATATATATATTTTTTTAATTGAAAAAAAAATTGATGAACGCGAATGAATGAAATTTATTTCATTTAATCTCATAATATGCAATTTCAGGATTAAATATAATTTTAGTTAAGCATTAAGTAATTAAATTTAAATATATTATTTTAATAATTTATTTTCATTAATATATTAAATTAAATCCTGGATTTTTTTTTTTTTTTGTTTTTAATTAAAGTATTTTATAATACAATTGAATTAAGAACAGGTACTTTGTAATATAAATTGAATTTTAATTATATAAAAAAAGTAAAAATTTATGTGTATTCGTAAATATTAAATTATTTTAAATTCAATTTATTTCTTCGTTTTTTTTATATTATTTTATTTTAATAATTAAAATAGAACAGATAATTGTAAAATACTTTCTTTTAAAAAAAAAAAACTAAATTTAAAAAGTTTCAGTTATTTCCTTGATTATGTTATACTTTAAACGAATCTATATTAATTTATTTGAATTTAAATAAATTAGGCATTCTATTTCGTATCTAATACAATTAGAGGTGGTTCGAAATAAGTTTGATTGATATAACTTCCATTTTGAAAAGTTTGGAAAGAAAAAACGTTATTTTTGAAAAAAAAAACCATATTAAAAGGAATATAAAATTTTGCATATGTTTATTGCTCCAATTTAAAAAGTAATTAATCCAGAAAAACATGTCTTTCTGTATATGACATCACCACCTGTAATATGTGCACTCTTAGATAAAACTAACAGGGTGTATTAATTAAAATTAAAAAATGAAATAAGCTAGTTCGGAAATAATTAATTAAATGAGGAGAGATTTCAGAGTTAAATTCAAAATCAGAGTTACACGCTTATTGTTGTAAATGTTCTAGAAATATGTAGTTCTGATGAATGAAATTTGATATTTTTATCTAACTATCTTTAGATTTTTTCTTAATGAAATAATAAAATAAATTTTAAAAAATAATTGAAAATTTTCAGTATCGAACATATTTCAATCGAACTCGCCAGGATTAGAACGTTTTATTTTTATCATTCATTATTTAATTATCTTACCTTTAAATTTAAGTGGTTTATAATTTTATCATCCATATTTACTTTAGAACTCATTAATCACGCTTTATTCAATTAGATATTATGTTCCCAACCTATTTTTTTATGCATATACGTACAAAACTTTTAAAGTGAATTTTTAATGGAAACTAATTATTTAAAATCTGCCCTTTGAAGATTAAGTCTTGACTTTCCAAAAAAAAAAAAGAGAAAACTTGAGAAAACAAACTACGAACCTTTTTTTTCCCCCGGTCTACGTTCTACAGTAGAAAAAAACCTCTAAAAAACCTCTTAAGATATTTTATTTCATTTCCCAAAAATTAATGCACGTGAAATATAAAAAAAATCTCAAAACTCATTTTCATTTTTCTCACTTACGTTTTTTTTTTTTTAGAAGAAATTTGACTGTCCATTTTAATTCGGAAATTATTGAACTTTCAACGAAAATATGTTCACAATATTAGATACTGTTTTTTTTCAATATCATTGAAATATTTTTTTTTTTATTTATTATAGTATTGCCACAAATTACCTTTAATTTACCGTAACTTAAGATATTTTATAATATGCACATATAATACATATATGTATAATCGTTTCAAAAAAAATATGTCCATTGACCACTAATTGCTTATAGAAACACCTTTAAAAAAAAAAAAAGAAGAAATTAATAAAATAATAAAGCAAAGCACTTTACTCATCAATTCCAATGAGGATTTTTTTTATGAATTAGCTATACATAACGGTATCTCCCGCAGGTATTATCTAATAATAGTATACGGTAAGAAATAAAAAACAACAAAAAGAGTGTACACAGATTGAGGCGAATACAATGTACACATTCTTTCTTCTTTTTTATTATTGTTATTTCCCTTTTTGTTTTTTTTTTTTTTTGAATCGATCTGGCAACAAAAAAACCAACACAGAGGGAATTTAAGTTTTAATTTAAGCATAAAACTTTTGCTTTTTTTTTTTTTTACAGATATGTAAAAAAAAAAAAAAACTTCTAATTATTTAAGGTTTATCATTGTTTTGGGATAATGAAATACACTTTACTATTATGCCTTATAAGCCATAGCAGCAGGGATGATGTCCAACAATAACATAAATAAATATATAAGCAATGAACACCTTATGTCACATTTTTTATTTGAATATATAGGAAACTGTTGAAGGTCTAAACTATTGTTGTAATTTTGGTGTTTTTTTTTAAATAATAATCAGTTTTAAAGCCACAATCAGTTTTGAGAATTTACTGTTAAATCTTCTAGATTTAATTTTTGTATAGTACTTCCACAAAAATTTGAACAGGTGTTTGGGTTATAGCATGCTTAAAAATACCAAATTTTTAAAACCCCAACTCCTAAACGACGGACCATATAAAATCTAACTTACTATTTTAAGTTTCTAACTTAAACCATTTGGAAGATATCGAGGGCTAAAAATTAAATTTCACATCGTATGGTAACACTACACCACATATATATTGTGAAAGCAGTTGTCGTTTGTCGTTTTTAGATGAAAGATACGGTAATTTAGCCAATCTTTTAAATATAGGAGAATTAACAAATATAACAAATAACAAAAAGTTCAAACACTTGACATCTCGTTGACTTTTATTTATAAATTTCAAGGAGCTATGTAATCCGTTTAGGACTTGGATCGCGTTTGAAAATTTTATTTACGGAAATTAGAAAATATTTTAAATTTGGTGTTAAAGAGAAAAACATCTGAGAAATTAAATAATATCACGTAGAAATACAAATAAAGTATTGGGAATGAAATAGAACAAAGGTTCGCCAGGCCTAAATGTTAAAATGGTATATGCGAAGAAAATTTTAATAAAATCATATTTAAAGCAATTAACAACACTGTTATAGTTAGCGATCCCTTTTTCAAGATTATGCGGCAATATACCGCATAATAATTCGGCAATGTACCGCATTAGTATTTGCCTAATGCCATATAACTCCTAAATACTATACTCTAGGAAGCCTACGAAAAGTATAACTTGCAAGTTAATTACAGATTGCAGAAATGTTTTTTTTGGGTTAGAGAAATGTTTATTTGACATTTCTATAGAAATTTCAGATTTTAAAAAAAAATGTCAGATTAAATAAAAACAAACTTAAAAAATAATCAGGGGTAAGAATTTTAAATATGCAATAGGGTAAGAATGGATGATATCTTAAACTAAGAAAATTTGCATCATTTTTACACATAAAATGAACAACAACCATTCCAACCAACTATCACCAAATTTTCAAACTTGCAGGCTACGACACTAAGTTTTACTTGAAAACTCTGAAATTTTCTTTTAGAACTAGAAGAAAATTATATTTAAAAGTTTATACACGAAGCCGCTACTGTCAAAAAAAAAACTTGAATGTATCACCTCTGATTTAAGTATAATTACAACTTGATCCGGCTTCACATATTTCATTTTTTGTCTGTTTATTTATTTTTATACCCGTATGACTATATAGTCAAAGGGTATAATAAATTTGCCATTACGTTTGTGACGCAGAGAAGGAGGGGGGGTAGATATAGACTCAAGTGTATGGATCGGATCAGAATCGAAAAAAAAATCGATTTAGCTATGTATGTCCGTCCGTCCGTCCGTCCGTCCGTCCGTCCGTCTGTCCGTCCGTCCGTCCGCACGATAACTCAAAAACTAAAGGAGCTAGGATCTTGAAATTTTCGCAAATTTGTTTTTTTGCAATAGCCGTCATCGCTATTTAAATCCAGCCATTTTGGTCCAAGGGTTCGGGTGGCTGCCATACAACTTCTTTTTTTATATGAGTATTTCTCTGTACCTATTACAGCTACGTGTCTGAAATTTTGGCAAAAGTAGTTTAGTTCTATGGCCAAAGTTTCTGCAAAATTTGGTTGGTCTGTTGCAGTGAGTTCGAGTAGCTGCCATACAACTCCTTCTTTTATATGAGCATTATATTTCACCTAATAAAGCTGGTATGTTTGAAATTTTGCTAAAAGTAATTAATGTTTATAATAATAATGATATAATGTTTATATAACGGTCATACGGGTATCCCAGAGTTGACACAGTCTACTCTACTACACTCTTCCTCGTTTTTTTTTTATATCCGATTGTATTTTGAAAATCGAAAATATTGAGCAACCAACAAAAAAATGTTAATTTAACCTGTAAGGTTTTTTTTTTTTTCATTTTCATTTTCAATTCTTTGGATATAAATTAGCAACTAAAATAAAAAAAAAAAATTTTTATATTTTTCTTTCGTCTAATCCTGTCCAATGTTTATTGGTAAATTGCTAATAAACACTGCAAATATATAGAGAAAAGATAAAAAAAAATAAAAAAAAACTAATTCCCAACAGGCTAGACACTGTAATTTACAAAAAAAAAAAAAAAAACTTTCTCCTATTGCAATAAAATTTTCAAACTAAATTTTTATATTGTTGCTTTGGTTGCTTTTACAGCAAATAATTACAATTACAATAACAAAACATATTCTATATGTATAAGGAGGAATTACATTAAAATTGTGGTCGCTTGAACCTATATTCGTTATTCGTAAAGTGAAGTTTTTTCTTAAAAAAAAAAACCAGGATAGGACAAATTCAAGGGCTTTTGAAGAAACACATTTCTAAAATTAAATAATGGGGCATAATCAGTTTTGAGAATTTACTGTACAATACTTCTACAAAAATTTGAACATGTCTTTGGGTTATAGCTGCTTAAAAACCCCAAAATTTTAAGTTTTTGATCTTTGCAACTCCTAAACACCTCCTAAATTGACTCATACTTACTCAATAAACGATCTAATTTAATATTTTAAGTTTCTAACTTAAACCATTTGGAATATATACTTAAAGGGTTAAAATTTAAATTTCAGTACGTATGGCAACACTACACTACATATATATTATGAAAGCAGTTGTCGTTTGTCGTTTTTAGATGAAAGATACGGTAATTTAGCCAATCTTTTGAATATAGGGCGACATAATGGGTGGGAATACTAAAAAAAGGTGTTTTGCAGACACAATTTTCGGAATTCAATGCAAAGAACCAACACAACTTTGTAAAATTTAAAAAATAAAATCTTTAAGGAAACTTTTGTGCGCGGAAAAATTTAACGGATTTAACAATCTTCTTCCCATCACGAATTTAGAAGGATATATAGTTGCGCCTTTAGTTCGAACAAATATTTTTATATCCCTGATATTTTAATTTAAAAGTTTGTTAGACATTTGCCAATTTACTGAATTTTCAATAAGATAATGCTAATTCATAAGCTGATTTCACCAAAGAGAGATACGACTGTTTATGTGTATAGTTTGTTAGTATTTTAAATTAATGGAATCATTTTAAATCATGGAATAGAATTGAATCAATTAATATACAAATTTTTTAATATCTTAGTTTATAATTTAAAATACCTTTTACAAAAAATACTTGCTACTCATTATTTTTTATTAAGTTAAATTGTCCTTTAAAATTTAGCAGACTTATACTCAATACTATAGAACTAACATTTTTCCTAAATTCTAAACGACAGGACGATATTTTGTAAAGTCATAATAATCGAACCACGTACCGCGGGTCAGTTTTATTTTATATTTCTACAAATAAGCAATGGTTACTAGCTACCTTGCAGCGCAACTTTATAATTATAATAATTGTTCGGTCGAATAGTGTTGAAATTGTTACTTCCATTTAGACCTGAATAATACTGAGTAAAATTGTGCTCAAAGTACATTTGTAAGCATTATTTACTAATAATTATTTGCTCTGTTCAGGTCACGATGGTTTACGCAAAAGAACTTTTGTTAATTCTGAGTTGTTTCAATAGTAAATCGCGCTACTATGTTTTTAAATCAATTGATTACTTTCCCTTTTCTATATGTTGGTAACTTTTTGTTATTAGTTAAGAATTTCTGGCGTTTTTCTGGCGCTTCTGTTCACTAATCAGTACAATAGAAAAAAAAGTAAAAATTAAAAAAAAAAAAAAAAAAAAAATTAAAAAGGGAAAAAAAATATTGTTTGGAAAATCTCATATTCAATTTAAGTTTAAAAAAAGTTCAAAATATCAATAGATATTGTGGGTCAGTGAACTGTACTTATATATAGTTAGTTTGAATTAAAAATGATCAGATATTTTTTTTTTTCCAATAAATAGTAAAGTACTTATTTCTCTACTTGATTAATTGTACCTGTATTTGTTTTATGTGTCTTTATAGGTGTATAATTCTTTATTATCCCATTTGTTTGGTCTGTTATATGGTTTTTTATTTCTGTTTTTTTTTTAATTTCGAATGGTACTCGTAGGTTACGAATAAAACCATATAGATACGAATATATATAGATATACATATATATCGCATCACAGCAACAGCACATATGTTGGACTTAATTACTTTTGTTTGGTTATTGTCGTATTAAATTACAGTACAATTTATTACTTAAAAAAAAATAAAAAAAAAAAAAAAATAGAGATAGTAATATGTTTTCGTTCTTTTTTAACACACTAATGACGGATGTTGAAAAAAAAAAATTAAATAAATTTCAATCCGTAATTGAAAGTAAAAGTTTTAAAAAGTTTTATAGATTTTTTTTTATAATTTTTTAATTTTTATTTTAGGGTTAATAATATAATTAAGAGTTTTCAAACAATTTGTTTTTGTTTTTGTTTTTTTTTTCTAATTTAATTCAAATATTTTTTTATTTAATCTAAAGAGATATAAGCATAAATTTGAAGTATTAAAAGATTTAAATTTAATTATAAAAACGAGGAAGAGTGTAGTAGAGTAGACTGTGTCAAATCTGGGATACCCGTATGACCGTAACATATACATTACATCATCCGGTTAATTACTTTTGGCAAAATTTCAAATATACAGCTTTATTAAGTGTAGTGGAATACTCATATAAAAGAAGGAGTTGTATGGCAGCTACTCGAACCCTCTACAGTAGACCAACCAAATTTTGCTGTAACTTTGGCTATTACACTAAACTTTTTTTGGCAAAATTTCAGACACCCAGCTTCATTACGTGTAATGTAATGCTCATATAAAATAAGAAGTTGTATGGCAGCTACTCGAATCCTTTACAGTAGACCACCCAAATTTTGCAGAAACTTTGGCCATTACACTAAACTATTTTTAGCAAAATTGCAGATACCCAGCTTTATTAGGTGGAGAGTAATGCTCATATAAAAAAAGAAGTTGTATGGCAGCTAGCCGAACTAATGGACCAAAATGGCTGGATTTAAATTGCGATGACGGCTATTGCAAAAAAACGAATTTGAGAAAATTTAAAGATCCTAACTCCTTTAGTTTTTGAGTTATTGTGGTGACGGACGGACGAACATACATAGCTAAATCCATTTATTTTTCGATTCTGATCCGATCCATACACTTGAGTCTATATCTACGTAATGGCAAATTATTATACCCTTTGACTATATAGTCATACGGATATAATAAGTAAGGAAATAATGGTAAGTGGATGCAACTGTTTTTTTAAATAACCGACTTTTTAAAAATTTAAATTACGAATATACATAAGTTGTTTTAAGATAAGTAATTAAATAAATACTCAGGAGCCTATAAGAGGCATGATAAAACAGCTCTGTTAAACAAAATATAAGGTCTTGGAGAACTTGTGACAGATACACAAAAAAAAATCATACTAAAATTCAAAGAATTATAAAACAAGACTTATTTTGTTTTGCTAAGGTAGGAAAAACCTACACAAGATTGCGCGTTTATATGAGATTTCTACCGATAGTTCCAAGCCCAACACAGTATAAAAGCTGAAAAATAACGATGTGACATAAATGTCCATCAAGGTTTGATTTGGAAACCCATAAAGAAACTTGACGCGGAAAGAAATTGTAAATAAGTTATGCATAGAAGAAGTGCAGCTATACTTTTACGCTTTTTAATTCTTCTTATAATAATTTTAGGTTTTTTTTCATAAAATTTGTAATTTATATTCTAATCAATACCTTCTGTAGGTCAAATTACAAATGGATATTGATTATTTGTGATATCTTATAGGTACATATTATATACTTATATTAATCGCGACATTTTTGTTTTTTAATCTGATATCCTAATTTCCGTTGTACATTTAAGTCATCATCAAAGCACTCGTATATACAACCTTAAGTATTAACTAAAATAAAGAATTTTTTACCTGTGTTCCATTCTTAAATAATAAAAAAAACTACCCAGGCAATGAACAAAACGTTTGTATTTTGTTACATTTAATTGTACTTTGATATAACCTTGAATAACAAAAAAGGAATAAAGTAAATTGTTACACTTTTGATAAGTAAATGAAATGGTTCGGCGGTCATATACTTTTTTTTTTACTTTCGATAACAAAATGAAATTTTTCTTCATGGTTGCAATTTAATTTTTTGGACTTTTTAGAATTTTTAAAGAAAATTTTTTTAAAAAATTCATATATCTTAAACAATGAGTCACTGCAAATTCGAGAATATCTGACAACGCATTTAAAATGTTAGTTTGTGAGTCATTTCAACATAGTGAAAAATGCGGAAGGATCAATTAGATTGAACTCTTTCAACTCTTCAATTACCCGCACGAACATAATATAAATATTATATTATCCGGTTAATTAATTTATGCTCATATAAATAAAGAAAATGTATTGCAGCTACTCGAACTCACTGTTAGACCAGACTAATCAAAGTTTGGCTATAATTTCAGCCACACCATTTTATTAAATATAGAAAAAAAAGTAGTTGTAGGATAAATACTCGAACTCGGTGAGTACATTTAATATCCCAGTGAATTTTTTAGTTATCCTACGAACAGAAGGACGGAAAGGCATACTCGGTTAGAATGACTCACTTTTTGATTTTGAACAGATCTATATACCCTTGAGTCTATATTTATTCCATCTTCCATTTTTAGTATACTTTTAATATACTATACCAAATTAAGTATACTCTTAGAACTACAATCGCATGGGTATACATATTATACATACTCATTAATACGAAACAAATGCCAAAAACCACATAACGGTACTTTATATCTCAAAGATTTCGAATACATAAATTATTGGTGGCGATGCCGCCATCTAGTACTCGTAAAATGCATTACAACATTTTCCTAACATTTTGTAGTATTTTAATTAAACCTTTATATTTTTTCTGTAAGACAGTAAGCTAGAATCATTTTGTACAATATTGTAGGACATGATGCTGTCTTTAATATACATTTTGTTCCATCTGACTTGGTGCTACCGTTGTAAATTAAAAAAAAAACAAAAAAATTCAAACTCAAAAAAACTACTATAAGTATGAAATTTTCAAAAACCCCCATTTTAATTAGTGTCAGTTTGACATTTAATGACTTTTTTTTTTTAAATTTTCGAAAAAAAATCAATTAAGCTATGTATGTTCGTCCGCCCGTCCGTCCGCATGATAACTAAAAAACTAAAGGAGCTAGGATCTTGAAATTTTCGCAAAATTCGTTTTTTTGCAATAGCCGTCATCGCTATTTAAATCCAGCCATTTTGGTCCATGGGTTCGGGTAGCTGCCATACAACTTCTTTTTTTATAAGAGTATTTCTCTGTACCTATTACAGCTGCGTGTCTGAAATTTTGCCAAAAGTAGTTTAGTTTTATGGCCAAAGTTTTTGCAAAATTTGGTTGGTCTCCTGCAGTGGGTTCTTGTAGCTGCCATACAACTTCTAATTTTATATGAGCATTACTCTCCACCTAATGAAGCTGGGTGTCTGAAATTTTGATAAAAATAATTTAGTGCAATGGCCAAAGTTTCTACAAAATTTGGTTGGTCTCCTGCAGTGGGTTCGTGCAGCTGCCATACAACTTCTTATTTTATATGAGCATTACTCTCCACCTAATGAAGCTGAATGTTTGAAATTTTGCCAAAAGTAATTAACCGGATGATATAATGTATATGATACGGTCATACGGGTATCCCAGAGTTGACACAGTCTACTCTACTACACTCTTCCTCGTTTTTACAATAAATTCAATTGAGAAGAAATTTATTTTACAAATTAAATGAGTGAATCATGAAAATTTTTTTTTTGTCTTTCTTTCACAAATTTAGAAAAAACGAGGAAGAGTGTAGTAGAGTAGACTGTGTCAACTCTGGGATACCCGTATGACCGTAACATATACATTATATCATCCGGTTAATACTTTTGGCAAAATTTCAAACATACTTTATTAAAATTTGGCAAAATACTCATATAAAAGAAGGAGTTGTATGGCAGCTACTCGAACCCTCTGCAATAGACCAACCAAATTTTGCTGTAACCTTGGCCAATACACTAAACTATTTTTGGCAAAATTTCAGACACCCAGCTTCATTAGGTGAAGAGTAATGCTTATATAAAGTAGGAAGTTGTATGGCAGCTACACGAACCCACTGCAGGAGACCAACCAAATTTTGCAGAAACTTTGGCCATAAAACTAAACTACTTTTGGCAAAATTTCAGACACGCAGCTGTAATAGGTACAGAGAAATACTCATATAAAAAAGAAGTTGTATGGCAGCTACCCGAACCCATGGACCAAAGTGGCTGGATTTAAATAGCGATGACGGCTATTGCAAAAAAATGAATTTGCGAAAATTTCAAGATTCTAGCTCCTTTAGTTTTTGAGTTATCGTGCGGACGGACGGACAGACGGACAGACGGACGGACGGACATACATAGCTAAATCGATTTATTTTTCGATTCCGATCCGATCCATACACTTGAGTCTATATCTACCCCCCTCCTTCTCTGCGTCACAAACGTAATGGCAAATTTATTATACTCTTTGACTATATAGTCATACGGGTATAAAAAAAGTGAAATCAATTGTTTTAGTGAAATACTTAACATATATTACGTGATTGCACGTAATATTTTTAATTGTTATTGGAAGATTTTTTGTTTTGTTTTCTTTTTATTTAACGTTCTTTTTTAACAAATATACGTATGTATGTATATATGTATATGTAGTTATTAAATAATGAAAATTAATAATATTGAAAAAGAAAAGAAACATTTTTAAAAATTGTTTTAAGAATTATTAAAATTTTTTAATTTGTATATAAATATATAAAATTAAAAAAAAAAAAACAAATATTTGTTTATGGGTTATTTAATTATTATTAGAAAGTGGTAAAAATAAAACATTAGTTATAATTTGAATAATAATTAAATTCAGATTAATTTGAATAAAAATTTGTAATTTTAAAATAATTATAAATATTCTTTTTATATTAAAATTAGTTTTCAATTAAAAAAAAATATTAAATTTAATTAATTTTTCTTTCTTTTTTATTTTCAGGTAAGTTTCCAGATTTAAACAATTTTTTGAAATTGAAATATTTTGCCGCTTAGGATAAGTATAAGTATATATATACATGTAATTTAATATCATAATTAAATTAATTAACTAAAGCTAATACATAGCATTTGCTTATGATTCAATTGATGATATGTTAATTATGCATATTAAACCTTTTTCAAATCAAACAAACTCTTTTAAAAATTGATTCGCTTTTGGTCTTCAACATATGTGGAGTATAGTTCATAATGGACAATGCAGGAATTCACAAAACTCAGAAGGTTAAAGACCTGTGTAATGGAACACTTTTCCTTTTTAAAAATTAATTGAACTTAATTCCATAGAAAATGTCTCTTCAAAGGTCAAAGCGCTTGTAAAGTTAAGCAGCCTTTTGACCATAGACTGCAACAGTACCAAAGTACTAATTATATTCTGAAAGCAATGTTAAACTTAAAAAGTTGGAATATTTCAAATATTTTTTTATTTTTTTTTCAAATACTTTAAGTTTGTGCATCATAACACAGTAAGAAAGCGGAGCGAAGTTTTTGAATATGATAATTCTTTAAAATTTATTGTTTTTTTTTTTTTGCCGGCACCTCTACATTCTAATTGTTCACTGTAATAGGCTAAACTATATATGTGCATATCGGAACAGGGGAGATATATTCATAAATAATCAATAAAGAATTTAATAAAAAGTTATAAAACATTTTTTTCTATTAACCGGACAGTTCCAATAAACGGACGGAAATTTTAGAACCGTAAGTGTCCATTTATGAGAGCTTTCACTGTATATTCATTTATTAGAACTGATCAAATGAATTCCACATACAATTTAAACATGAGATAGTACTACGCCTTATAACATGTAGAAAAGTCTTCGATTTTCAATAAATGCTGTTCTACTTTTGTATATATTGTAATAATTTTGTATTTGAGTTATACGGTATTCTAAATCAGTGAGTTATATTATTGAATTGAATTATTTATTTACATTTTGTATTTGTTTATATTGTTATATTTATGTATTTTTTATTAAAGATATATAATTATTAATTATTAATTAAGCCATTAATTAGAACTCAAAGGCGAATGGTAGCTGAATCGAGTTGAAAACAAGATAAAAGTTGTTTTAATTTCACTGGGATTCGAACTCGGGACCTCTCGCATGAAAGGTCGGCACTCTAACTACTGTGCCACCCAGCCGGGATAGCAAATTGAAATGAATAATATGTTTTCGAAAATTTTAATTATTTTATGCACTGTTGCTAGTTTGCAATGTCAATCTGATAATCTGATAATTATCGAATATTGTCTTGACAGTCTATTTAAAAAATTTGAACGAGAAAAGAAGGAAATGTGTTAGCGCTTGTTTATTATTAAAAATAATTAAAGAAGATAAAAAACACAATTATGATTAACTCATTTATAGCCAAAAAATAGTACCTGTTTGATATTTTAACTAATCTTTTAACGGTTAAAAACGCTTCTGGAAAAAATTTAAGCTTTTGTTATTTTTTTAACAATAAAAATATGATTTTGAAGTTTCATTGTCCTGAAAGTGCTGCCAGTTTTGTCGACAGTTGTAAGTTATTGTCTATACTACAGATTGAAATTAACTTGAATGCTATTTCAAAACAATACAGTACCTTACGTGATTGAACGTACATATGTACATATAATTTTTTTCTTTCAATTTACAACTTAAAAATTGTTATTTATTTAAAATTATTTTTAGTCTATAATTAAAATTTTTTTTTTAAAACTCAATTCAACTCTTACTTCGAATCATATTTGTTTTTAATAATCAAATCTTTGTTAAAAATATCCAAAAAATACTTTCTATTAATTTTTCTTTTTTTTAAATAACAAGTTGTAAAATAAATTTAATGAAGCTTCAAACTACTTTTCACTATATATATACAACTATACTTATCATTTAAAATTATAATTTAACTGTCAATAACTTCAATTAATTATATTATTTTTTCAAACATTCGTTTTACATATTACAAATTACAATCTTCATATTCATATTTTACAATAATTTTTAAATATTAACAAGACATGTAAATGTTGTTAAAAAAATTTTTGTTTTAATAATACTATAATTTCATATATTAAATTTTTTTTTGCATTTCAATTAAATTTCAAATCTGTAAAAGAAAAACAAAAGTAAATTTGCATTAACAAGTTTTCTTTTTTTTTGTATTTTTTTGCAAAAATTTGTCATAAATGATCTGTGCTTCAGTAGTTAAACCAGCTTTTGAAAAAAAAAAACAAACAAAAAGGAATGCACATAGTATAATTAAAAAAAAAACTCTTCATAATTAAATTTTCATATATATTCAAATATTAATTATACATCAATGCATCAATAGTTTAGTAATTTCCATTTCAATTCAACAAATTATTTCTTAGTTTTTAAAATATTTGTTTTGTATTTAAATAATTTTTTTTAAATTTAATTAAAAAAAAATAAAAAAAAATCTTTTTTTCAATATATACTTTTATTAAAGTAGTACTAGTCCCCTAAAATGCAGAAAATAAAAAATTGAAGGTAGATCTTGGGAATTTGTTACTGTGTTAATATAAAAGTAAATTGCTGGTATAAAAAACTGTTCTTTTAATGTTTGAAAACTTTTAAGCTTAAAATTTTTAAAATTTTCAGTAACCAAAAACTGATGGCAGATCTTTTTCATTTAAAAGTGTTTTAATATAAAATATAAAAGTAAATTGCTGGATTAAATTTAAGAAAAAGAAGAACTATCTTTCATTTCAGCAATTTACTTTTATATTTTATATTAAAACACTTTTAAATGAAAAAGATCTGCCATCAGTTTTTGGTTAGTTAAAATTTTAAAAATTTTAAGCTTAAAAGTTTTCAAACATTAAAAGAACTGTTTCTTATACCAGCAATTTAGGAGGATCGAACTCAGACCTATTTACACCGTGAGCCACTTTGCTAACCACTGAACCATACAATTCTTATTAATTTATGGTCAGATTTCTAACATAAATGTATCACTAACTGACAGAATGAAAAATAAAGCCATAGACGCAGGCAAGTTCAATTAAAAGTATATAATAAAAAAAAAATATTACAACAAAAAGGCAAATTAAATACATTAATATAATTAATATATAATCATATAATCGTGATGCAATTTTTTTTTTTTTTTTTTAATATTATCATAATTAAATTTTTTAAATCATTCCCATATACGATTTAATTTAATTTCATTGTTTTTTTTCATAATCTTCTCTCAGTATAAATATGGTATTATGAATGAATTATATTATTAAAGTTAATTAATCTACATCATATATTAAACTAATCATAATTAAAATATTTTCAAAAAAATAAAAAAAAAATTATGAGAAAAATATTTAAATACTAAATTTCAATAAAGTCTGAATGTAAAAAGGATTTTAAATAAAATAATTCAATTAAAAAAGAAATGCACAGATTATAGGTTTTAGGTTTTAGGTGGGAGTTGACCATATTAGGAAGAAAATGTTTAATCATGTAAATTTACAAATTATTGTATCTATAAGATTTTCGTACAATTAAAAATAAAGTTGGTTTTGACGGTTAATATCACTTTGGTTTTAATTTAAAATAGTTTTCCCTATGATGTGTTCTCTAGGTTCGTAGCCAATACCTAAAATATATAGTAATATTATAAGTTGGTAGTTTATAGCGTCTTAAATTTTAATTTAATTTTAATCTCAACTTAATATTATTAAGCAATTTATTGTAATTTAAACCATTATATAATTATAAATTAAATATAAACCCCTATTCTAAATTCCCTCGTATAGCTGCGTCGGAGATAATCTACGAAAAAGCTATTCTCAATTCCGACTTAACGTTACGAATATAATGTTCAAAAATTATTAGGTATACTACAAAATTAAAATCAATAATTATTATTTTTACTTGAAGAAATGAACTCAAACGTCAAAGTTGCCATTGCATATTTAATTGTCTACGAGGGAATTGAGAATCGCTTAAACCTTTTGTTCGTATCGTAACCAATTTTTCGTAGAAAGTCTACGAGGGAATTTAGAATAGGGGTGATATAGTTTTAATGAAATATTTGCTAGCTGAAAGCAAGGGGTAAAAAATTATAAATTTAAAAATTTTCAGAGTTCTATTCATATCTAAAAATGCAAATCGAAATTTAAAAGGTTTATTAACTTGGATATTTAATTGATTTTTGTTGATTTGCCTAACAGAGAACATTTTTTAATTATGGGAGCGATTATGTAATTATTAGATCTGTTCATTATTAAAGTCGAATCTTTTTTCCCTTTTATTTTACTATAGTTAATTAAATTAATCAGTTAAATTATATGTAGATATGGGATGGTAAACTTGAAGGGTTGTTATGAACACAATATGATTTTTTCTCTGAATACGGTTTTATTACACCTGCATAGGGCTTAAACATTTTTTTAGATAACTCCATCTTAAGGTTTTTGTCATTATGGAACGCGAATATAATATGGAACCCTTTTCCAACACAAACCTATGATATAGACAGGCCTTGTAGCCTAACAGTTGAACAGATAGAAATTAAAAAAAAAAAAACAAAATAAAAAAAATATACAATGTTAATTCAATTACTAATGCCAAACTCATTCAAAAGCTAATCAAAAATAAAATAAAGCATTAAATCAGTGATTATTTTAGAATTTTAAAATTTTATCGAGGTTAGTTTTATTTTAAAAATTTAAGTACATATCTATATATTTGCATGTTTTAATCGTAAATCACGTGTCTGGAATTGTTATATATATATTATAAGTATGTACGACCATCATTGATATTTGTAATTTTTTTTTTAAATCTTCTTAAAGGCTTTGCCTACATATTTCATTGAATTTTTTAGTGTCAAATTTTATTTTATTTGACCAAAGTAGAATTTAATTAAAACTAATTATAAAAAATAAGACATAAATGACAAAAATCAAGTTTTTTCACAAAAGCGTATAGTCAAGATTTGGGTAACACTTCCTCTTATTTCTAAAGAATTTATTTATAAAGAAGCCCTTTCTAATATGTTCACAAAAAAGTGAAAACTGAGCTTCACTATTTTTGTGTTACTGAGCTACATTGTAAAAATTTAGAAAAGGTGCCCAAGTTTCTGGTGTTTAAAAAAAAAAATTAAGAATAATTTACACTGATTCTCCAAGATATTATCACCTTCCGAAATGTCTAGACTTTTGGAATTAATATTTTGACCAATTGGAATTTTGAAGTTATCTTGTAGAAATTTTGTAAACACGTGAACAAACAGACAGATAAAACTAATAAGTAGAAAATTTTTAATAACACCATATTATTAAAATTTTTTCGAAAATGTACAAATTACTAAAAAATTAAACGAAAATTAAATGTGTTTTTAATCCAATTTGCAAATATACTAGTATTAAGAAGAGTTAAAAGTGTAATTAAAGAAGAATAATCTAATTGATTTAATATATGGTTTAGTATTTATACTTACCAGATATGACGACTCGGAAATCCAATTCAGTATTTAAATTCAATATCAACTAAATGTAATCAATCAACAACATTACATTAAGAAAATTTTAATTAGACTCAAGGGTATGGATCGGAGCAGAATCGAAAAGTAAAGCGAGATAGCTATGTATGTCCGTCCCCACGATATCTTAAAAAATAAAGAAGCTAGTACTTTGATCATTTCATACATTCATTTTATGGTGCTTCTATACAACTTCTTTTTTTATATGAGAGCATTACTCTATACCTAAAGTTGAATAACTGTAATTTTGTCAATAGTAGGTAACTTTCATGGCCAACGTCTAAATAAAATATAGTCGATGTAGTGGAAGAAGATCTGCTTTTCAACTTCTTTTTTATTTTGTACATAACAGAAAGTCTAATGAGTTTTGCATTTAAAATTTTGTCAAAAGTAGTTAACCGAATTATATAACGGTCATACGTGCATCCCAGAGTTGATTCAGTCTACTCTACTACACTCTTCCTCGTTTTTTTTTTTTTTAAATTCGCGTAAGATAAAATAATAGATATTTTACAACTAATTATTTTATAACAGTATTAGATCATGAGGTCAGTGTATTTTTGTACAGAAAATTTCTATTTTTAGATCAAAATTTTGGTTTTTTTTTTTTAATTTTTCTTTTATCCTAAAAAAGGTAAAAGAAATTTTTACATTTTTTATTTCGAATTCCTTTTATGAATTTGGTTATCGATTTTTTATTTAACCAAATTTTTAACTAACATCATTATACAAAAAAATTGAGTTTTGAAAGTGTGAGAAATGAGTAAATTTTTAGAAATTATGTAGAATATAATACCTAACTATATACGTAATAACACAATTATCTTATGTTTTGCGATTTCTACACTATATTGAAATTCGCTACAAGATTATATAAAATTTTGATTAGATAATTTTTGCGGTTTTTATCTTATTTTTGAATTGAACTTATTTATGAATTATATTTTTTTTTTTTGAAAAAATTGATAAGTTATCAACAATAATTCATTGAACTAAAGAAATAACTTCAACTAAGGTCCACTGTACCAATAGACTTATATGAGCTCTAAAATACTATTTTTTCATTAATCTTTAAAAAATATTTATTTTTCCAAATTTTTCTTAGAAAAAATCTGCTTTTAATAAATGAATTATTTTATATGACCAGTAGCACTGCACCTTAATAGTCAGTATGAGCACTACCCACCCAAAATTATACATAGTAACAGTATAAAAAATCATTTTATATATAAATTGAGTAGCTCATAACATAACTGAATTTGAATAAGATCACTTTAGTTTTTGCCTATTTATTTTAGTGTAAGGATAATTACGAATGTGACTTGACGCTCATTTTACAAAATTTATAATTTAGCAACTCTTACAATTTTTATTGTTTTTGTAAAAAACATATAAATTTTTTCTAAGAAAATACAATATTTTTGAAAATAATTTAAAAATTGTAGAATTGTAAATATAGTTAAATAATTCACCTTGTTCAGAGTTTTGTTTTATTAAATTTGTGTAAACCAACCCAAATAAACCTAACTTTACACTGCGGTCCGCTATTGCATACAAGCAATAAAATTTTATATCAAAATTGAAAATTGTATCCAAGTGAAATTTTAACATGTTTTAATGTATTGCGTGTTATTTATTTTTTGTTCACATTTAATCATCCCTAATCACTAATCACCTAATTATATATATATAATGTTTTGTTTAATTCGTTTAAACATTTTAGTGTAATTTTTTTTCATACATTTTGTTTTTACACAATTTCGTAAACTATACATAAATTATATTAAAGCTTACACATGTGGAATTGAAGAATAAATTTAGTTAAACGTATGGTATTATAAAAGGATAACAATAAATTATAAGTAATCAAAATATATAGATATATATACAAGCCAGTTATGATAAAATCAATCTTAAATCCCACACGAATCGCACTAATATCGAAAAGTGAGATACAACTTAAATTTTATATCGAATATAACAAAATGTAACATTGATAAAAGTTATCATATCAAGGTATGAATACCGCAGTATTTTTATTTATTATACAATTTTGTAAAGATAATTATCTGCAGATATGTATATTATAAACTTATAAATAATGTAAATATTATGATAAGTGGGTGGGTGTGTTCAGATAATTACCAAAATAAAATTCCAAAATATTAAAAAATAAAATGGGAATACTGTAATGTAATAATAATATTGTGTTAAATGATGTAAATATGTTTTGCAAATGATTTTTAAACCCATGCGAATAATGTAGACGAGGTATATTAAAATTGTTCCTCCGTTTGCAATGCATGGATATAAACTGAAGCGTATGAACTGAAGCGTATTAAGCGGATCAACTTCAAAAAGTATATTCAGTTAGCTAGGTGTATCTGATCTTCCAGTACTATACTCAAAAAAAAAATTTTAACTCGTAGAGTTTTAAAAGTCTCTGACATATTGTATGAAAAACAGCCTCAAAAAAAATTTTGTAGAGTTCCATTAACCCTTTGCGACTCAACAGCTTTTTATAGGTTTTTTCAATATTTTACACTAAATTAGAAACGGTTTGACCGATTTTCTTTAAATTTTGTATACGTGTTCCGTTTTGAAAATGAAGCTAACTGTATTAACCGACTTGGAATTTGTTAACCCATGCCAGTCCGACCATTGTTAAAAAAAAATTTTGGAAGCAAATTACGTCCAATTTTGCGCAGTACTGCTTTAGCCAAAGAAAGTCTCAAAAATTTTTTGTTGAGTTTTGTTAACCCATTGCGGCACAGCGTAATTTTTTAGATTTTTTCGTTACTTTACTTTAAATTAAAAACGGTTTGACACCGGTTGATTCCAAATTTTGTATGCGTGTGCACCTTGAAAATGGAGTTGAGTCTGTTAGCAGACTTGGTGTTTGGTAACACATGTCCGTCCTACGATTGGTCAAAAAAAAATTTTTGGAAGTACGTCCAATTTTGAAAAGTAGTTAATACTTCTTTGATTACAGGAACTTTAAAAAATTACTAGAATAATCCTAGCAAAATCGTTTAAAAAGAATTGCTTTAATACATTTTAAAACTAACATTTACACCATGTGTAATTTTTATGCTAACTATTTGCAGTAACATCAACTTAAATTAAGCCTCCATTCAGAAGCGCAGCAACGCGCACCGGGCATTAGCTAGTCTTAATATAAATTTATTTGAAAAATTAAAATTTTTGACTTAAAGTGGATCTGCTTCTCGAATTCAGTAAAAGTTATGTAAACAGACCTACATGAAGTGTAATAGGAAATTTAAAATCGCTGAAAATTTTTAACGTCAGTCCCCTACATTTAGACTTCTGATTATGGTATTTTAGAATTCTGGCTTTAGATATTTTGTGTTTGGTGATTTTGCCTTGGGGAATTTTATGATCAACCTTATAAATTATTTAATTATTTTTTTTTTTTTGTTTTACTTTTTTAACAATAAATACATATGTGTATGTATAATACCTTAAGTAGAAATGTTTTGAGGTTGGTTACGTTACTTCATACATACATATACATATATATTATCTATGGATATTTTGGTAATAATTTGTAAAAAAAAAAAAGAAGAAGATATTATGAAAATTTAACACGAAACAAAGTGTTTATTGTGAAATCTAATAAAAATTCCAAAATACGCTCAAGGACGAATTAAAAAACAAAAATATTGTATTGTGTATAAGTATATATTCAATAACGTATATATACGTGGATATACGTATATATATTCAATAAGAAACATCATCATAATCATTTTTTTGGTTATATAATACATAATTCTTCTGCATGTTTTTCTTTTACGCCTTTTTTTTACGCATTTTAATTTTTAACTAAAAATTATAATATTTTTAGGATGTTATGAAGTTGTTTGTTTGTTTTGCTCTGAAGCACGTTCCAATCATTCAAAGGTGTTCTCATTAAATATTAATAAGTTGAAATATTGATAATTATTTGGAATTTTGAATAAATTTGAGTATTTTACTTAAATATCTTATAAATCAAAGAATTAAAAAAAATATTAGACACTTAAAGTGTAAGCCGAAGCTTTGAAGGTATTTCAAAAATTTAATTTAAATTAATACATACAAAAATGCTCAGCTACCACTAAAATTTTATTTGCATTTCTTAATTGACCAACTAATTCGGTGAGCTTATTTGCTAGACCTAGAATTCAATCGCCGGCTCAAAATCCCAGTCAGATTATTAATCTTTCCGTATCAACGCATAGATAACTACTTTAAATATAGTATTGGACTTATAAAATAAGTTTTTTAAAACTCTCACAGTATTCAAACAGGGATTTCTTCAACTATATGCCTCAACCAAAAGTTCTTTTGACTATTTGTTTCTAGACTATATGATACTGGGCATATAAATAGAGAGATCTCAATCCGTCGATTAAATAGTTTTTTGTGGCCAAAAAAATTCCAATACGAGTTGTTTGAAATACTACATCTGTGTTGTTAATAGAAGAGAGAATTTCCTGAGAAAGTGGATTGTAAAGGTGATACCTGCCAATTTATAAATAGAAACTTATCAAAAATATAGTTTTTTGTTTTTGCACTTTTGCTTGAAAAGTACCCAAGCCCTAGATTCGAGGCAGCAAATAGGAGCTTATTGATAATAAAAAACAGTTTCCAGAACAGCTTCAGGTACTTTAGTAATTTTAATGGGTCTGTTTTTAAGTAAATGTGATTGTATCCCCATAGTCTTAAAATATGTATCCATAAAGTCTAACATGTATATATAATAGCGTGAATCGAGTAATCAACCCCTCACTATTCATGCGATTATTTATTTATTTATTAGGTATAAATATCGGAGCTGTAACCACTGTTTACAATTTGAAAAGTGGAGTTATGTTCTGATGGAAATTATAAATTAATTTTTTTATTAAATATAATCTGACCAGGGTTTGAATCCTAGACCCTTCGCTTAAAAAGCCGAAGTCTTAACCACTACGCCATCGGTCCAGATAATTTGATGATTTGAAAAAACTGAAGCTTAGTTTAAATGACTTAATACCTTAATGCGTTATAGTCCTTAGTAGGGTTTAAGTATTAGTAATGTAAAGAAAGTAAAGAACATAAAAAATATTAACCTGAACTTTCCACACTACTACTTAAAAACACCACCAACCAGTTTTTCCATTTCAATTACAACTGGTGCTAAAAACTTTAAATCAAATAAAAAAATAATTTAAAACAAAACGATATATTCCTTTCTTTTGTTAATTCTAAAAATTTCTGAATATCCTAGAATTGATCAGAATAGATATTTTATCATAATATCGATTTTTTTTTCTAGTTATTTCTTAAAATTTGCGTGTTCTCTTATAATTTATCATTTTTCCATTTCAAAATTGCCAGTTTCCTTTTTACAACACAATTTTATCAACAGCAACTACAACACTATGTAAAAATAAAATTTTTTTATACCCGTATGACTATAGGTCAAAAAGGTATACTAAATTTCCCATTACGTTTGTGACGCAGAGAAGGATGGGGGGTGGATATAGATTCAAGTGTATGGATCGGATCAGAATCGAAAAGTAAATCGATTTAACTATGTATGTCCGTCCAGGGGACACCCTCAATAACTCAAAAAATAAAGAAGCTTTGATTTTGAAATTTTCACAAATTAGTTTTTATGCAATAGCCTTCATCGCTATTTTAAATCCAACCATTTTGGTCCACGGGTTCGAATACCTACCATACAATTTCTCTTTTTACATGAGCATTACTTTGTACTTATTAAAGCTGGATGTCTTGAAATTTTGCCAAAAATTGTTTTGTTTTATGGCCAAAGTTTGGTTGGTCTACTGCAGTGGGTTCGAGTAGCTGTCATACAACTCCTTCTTTTATATGAGCATTACCCTACACTTAAAAAAGCTGTGTATTTAAAATATTGGCAAAAGTAATTAACCGGATGATATAATGTTTATATCACGGTCATACGGGTATCCTAGAGTTGACATAGTCTACTATACCACTCTTCCTTGTTTTTATTATAAATTTTATAGAAAAACAGCAAAAATTTTGGAAGTTCAAATTTTTCTCATTCTTTTTATACAAAAAATACTTCATTTTTGTTTTAAATAAAGCGAATTTATTAAAAAAAAAAAAAAAGAAAAAAAACAAGAATAAAAATATAAAAATTCTTGCATGTCCTTGTTACAAAACTATTCAAGTATATACAAATAAAGTTTTTATGTAATGATCAAAGTTGACAAATATGTTTTTTTACGATTTTTTTTTGTGTTTTACTCATGCTGATCAAAATTTGAATACAAAAGCAAATAATATTAATACATATATAGGATATTATATATGTAAATGAAAGAATATAAGATTTAGGAAAATTTAAAAGAAGAGAATAATAAAAGTATATAAAAAAAGTTTTTTATTACATATGTATGTATGTATATACTTACATCAATTTTGATACTTCTAGACATCCTTTTTTGGTAACTTTTGACCCATACTCAATAAATTTTTGAATTTTAATTCTTTAATTAGAATGATACGACTTCTATACATTTTAGTTTAATTTATATACAATATAACAAATACTATTAGACCTAACTAGAATGGTCTTCAGAGTTCGTATAAATATCCTGTCTATACGAGTAATTTGAAAAGCCTTAATTAATCTATCGTTATCTTTTTGAATCTTCGGCAAGTTTTGGTGCCTAAAGTTCTATTCTCAAGTACATACTCTAGGATCGAACACCCATTTCCTCGGTTAATAAGTCAGATACTGAATAACTATAGCATCCAAATGCCCAAAAACAATATTGTTTTTAATTAAATATATTTTTCTAGAAATTGCATACTTTTAGGAGATTATTCTTTAGTGATTGTAAATAGCTTATGTTATCACAAGAAAAATGGTTATAGTATTTTATTTATTATTTCTATAAATATATATATGTATACATGAAATTATCTATATGTATATTTATTAATTAACTGATTACATGAAATTGATAATCATATATATATATATATAACCATGTGAGTGAGATAACAGGTTTAGATCAATGCAAAAGTTTTAAATGTGGGTATACCTATAAAGAGATAACGAATCTTCTCTTAAAACACAATATTTATATAAAGCTGTTAAGTCGATACTTATTGCTTTTAATTAATAATTATTTAGGTTTTTTTTCGTAGAACTTGTATTTTTAAGTGCAATTAATTTTAAGTAGATGAATCATAATCAATGAATCAGAACTTTTACATAGGCTATTAAATAAATTACAATTAAAAAATTTGTATTTTATTATTAATACATATAAGTAATTAATATTTAAAATTCAAGTGTTAAGTAATATTTCTTTTAATACAATTATTATATACTGTATATATATATAACTTCTCTAAAGCTTTCGTATAGCATCAGCCTGTTGTTTATTAAATTTATAAAAAAAAAAAATAAAAACAAAAAAATTTGTTTATCAATTTTATTAACGCCATCTCACACCATTACTACTATTTTGTGGCGCTGCTGTTGGTGCTTCTGTATGAATATATGTGACAATTTGTATTTTGTTTTTTTATTTTTTTTTCTCTTGAATTTTTGAATTTCCGGAACCCTTTACGGTTCTTTTTATTGTTGTTGTTGTTGTTGTTGTGCTATCTCAAAGTTTTTCTTCTCTTACACATTACTCATATATATATATATATACACTGTTTGTTAGTTATTATTTCATCATCATTTTTAACAAATTATTTAAAAATAAAATTTAAAAAATTTGCTTAACAATTGTACTTTGTTCGTCTGTTCCAAACTTTGAAACTATATTTTATCTTAAACATGACAGGGTTTATTAGATCTTACAGAGTTTATTAGATCCTCAAGCTTGAGGGTTTATTAGATCTTATTAAAAATTGTGACAGTTTTAGGACAAATGTATTTTATACAGTCCGACCGCAGTTTTAGACTTATTCTAGAGTGCTTCAAAATAAAATTTTATTTTTTATAATAGTTGTAGCTGGCGTACTTTATATTTTGTACTTCATGTTACTATCAGAAATCCACAAAAGACTGGAAAATTTCTATTAAGTCCAAAAAAAAAAAGTAAATTTATGTCTTGGCAATTCGAGATTCAAATATATATATATAGCATACTTTTAGGGGCAATATTTTATAAAAATTAGATATCCTATATGTTTTAAGCACTTTTAAGATATAGAACAATGAATATGTTGTAGTCTTAAATTTGTAATATTCAATAAAACACAATAAAATTTTTTCACTTTAGATATTTGCAATTTTTATTAAATTAACAAAAGATGTTATCATTTACATCGACTCCAACAAACTGACCTCTCCTCTTTTTTTTTTTTCCTATTAATTTATTAATTCTATTCACAATAGTCATAATTAAACTGGTATAATTATTATATTGTTACAATATTGCCATATGACATAAAATATCTTACAATGTAAAAGATAAAAAAAATTTTAAGAATCAACATAAAGTTTTTTTTGACAATTTTTTTAAAATCAAAACTAAGTTCTGGCCTTGACTATTTCAGACTTTTGGAAATTGGACACTTTGAAAAAAAATTCGAATAAATTGAAACAAAATACAAGTTTTAATCAAAGTATAATTTACCAATACAAGAATTTTTTTTTATTGTAATTTTATTAAATGTGCACCCCTGAAAACCTTCAATTTTAAACATTACTAACATATTAAAAATATTTTTTTTTTGTGCTAAATTTTTTTTTATTAATGCAAAAAATGGTTTTTATTTTCATTTTTTATTTTCCATATTCTCACATAAATTTTATATTGGCACACTCATCATAACAAAACAAACCAAAAAAAAATATTATTATATTTTCACTACAATCTTACACTCCACCATAAGTATGTAGACATATGTATTTGTATAATAATGAAAAATTTTTGTATATTTTTCCCTATTTATATATGTATAAATATAAATACTAGTTATTATCTAAAATAAAAAAAAAAAAAAAAAAAAAAAAAAAATCGATAATAATAATAGAATTTTAGTCAGTCATCAGTTTTGGTTTTCAATTTCACGATTGCGGTCGCTTTTATTTTTAACTAAATACGGTTTCATTTCTTTTATTTTTCTTACAATTTCTCTCCTCCTCTAACACTTCTTCTGACTTTAAAAGGCAACCAAAATAAAAGTTATAATAATCGGTAATAATTAATATTTTTAACTACGATTATAAATATGTTAAATAATAGATTTTAGTAAGTTAAAAACCATTTAAGAAAAAACACAGTGAAGTGCCGCTCGTTCGATCTCTCGCTCTCTCTCGCTCCCTCTCTCTATATCTATCCGTGATCCGGTTAATTTTGCATATTTTCATTATCGTTCGTTTACGTTTTGAAAAATACGACAAAAAAAAAAAAAAAAAAAAACAATTAAATTTCTATTCAATTATAATTAAGTACAATTAATTAAAAATAAACTCGTGATAAAATTTCATTAATTTTTTGTGTGTGAATCAAAACTCATCAATATTATTTATTAAAAAATTGAAATTAATGTGCGTCACTTCGCGCGCGTCATAGACGCGATAGAAAAATTCAAATTGATAGAAAATAAAATAGAAATTATTTTAAAAAAATTTTTATTTTATAAAATTGTATTTAACACAATTATGTTAGTTAGAAGAGTGCGTGTTGCTAATTCTTCTCACTTATTAATTACAAATTATTTAATAAACTAAAGAAAAAGTGTTTTCAAATAGTTTTTTTTTATTGCTATTATATTAACGCTAGTGTCATTTTTGTTTTCGGTTTTTTTGCGACCAGTTGTTCAATTAAAACTTTTTTTTTAATAAATTCAATATTAAAAGTGTACAAAAATAAAATAATAAAAAACAAAAAAAGTAAATAAAACTTTAGTTATAAAAAATACACAACAATATTTAATAAAAAGTTTGAAAAAGTTACACTTGATCACTATACTAACAATAAACACTTAAATACTTACTTTTTAAAATTTAAACTTTTTTCAAAAAAAAAAAAAACAAAAAATGTGACAAAATAATTGTGAATTATAACATATGTTTTATATATATATATATATATATAAAAAGTATAACACTTATATACCTACAAATATTGCTACAATATAAAATTATTAAATGTGTGGCTGACTAATTGGCATAAAATGAAATCGTAATTGTTTACATATTAATTTCTATTAAATTCTAGTCACTAAAGGCAGTTGTTACCTACTAAACACGCTTTAAAGTGTATATCTATATATACATATATAAGTAGAACACTAGTCTATATATTTTGGTCATCATATTTAATTCGAAATTTGTGTCAATTCAATTGAATTGATAGTTTTTTATTACTGGAATTACTTTATAGTAATAATTATTATCGTTTTTTTTTTCTTGTTGTGGTGGCGTTCGCGTATCATTTAACATTTGTCGCGTAAAACAAATTTCGCGTATAATTCGATATAATTCTATATTTAAAATTTGGGAGTGAAAACTATTTGTAATTATTAAAAGTAATCGGAAATTAATTTTTTTTAATTAGATTTAAAATACAAAAATTAATTAAAATTTTATATAAAAATCGTTTTTTGATATATAGAGTGTTTTTATTAAAATTATATTTGAATTCTTTGTATTTGATTTCATTTTCAATATTGATAATTGATAAGATTAAATGATGTAATTTATGTATTTCATATTATAACTTCGATGTTATTTTGATAAGAAAAAAAAAAATTGATAATTATTATACAATTTCCAAAGTTTTATGTTTCATATTAAGTAATTAATAAAAATTTATTTGAAGTGAGTTAATTTTTAAATAAAATTTTAATATGCGTTTTCTAAGAAAACCTTTTTTGAATTATTATTAAAAATTCAATTTTCAAAATAAGTGATTTATTGAAATTGTAATCATTTTTATGTTATTCTTAAGTATTAATACAATTTTTAGAAAACAATTTTGTATTTCATCATTTAATTCAGTTTAAACCAATAGTTTGTGTGATACTTACCTATACTTTAAACATTTAAAACAAATTAACTTTAGAGGAAAAAATTTTAAATTTGAGTTCAAAATTAAAACTTTTTATTTACTTTATAATTAAAATTTTAAAAACTAGGTTTTGTATTTTGCAACTTCCTGTGTAGGTGTACAATATATGTATACAGATAAGTACCAAAAAACACCAAACCAATTTTTGAAGGTTTTTAGAACAAATCAATTTCAATTTTAGTTCAATTTATAATAGGTTTGTCATTAAAACACTTTTGACATTTTTGATTTAAAAAAATTATAATTATTAAAATTATAATGCCATATATATATATATGTACAACTAATCAAAAATCTCGTATTGATTACGTCAAATTCTTCTATGAATCATTTTATACCATATATAAGTATGGCGTCAATTTAAAAGTACCCTTTTATTATATACTTTTAATTGAACTTGCCTGTATCTATGGCTTTATACTTTTAATTGAACTTGCCTGTGTCTATGGTTTTATTTTTCATTCTGTCAGTTAGTGATACATTTATATTAGAAATCTGATTATAAATTTATAAGAATTGTATGGTTCAGTGGTTAGCAAAGTGGCTTAGAGTGTAAATAGATCTGAGTTCGATCCTACCTTAAAAGATAAATTTTTTTTTTTGTTTTTTTTTTAAATTACAAATAAAATTGATTTATTTGGATAGTTTCTTTAAAAATTTTTAACTTTAAGAACTAAAATACTTCATTTTGGTAATATAAAAACATAAACCAAATAATTATACAGACGATCAGTTTCATATATATTTTTTTTTATTTTATTTTATTATTATTATTATTATTATAAATGTAATTAAAATTTTAAATTTAACTGGCGCAGGGAATATTTAATTTTCTTTATATAGGAAACAATATATCAAAGTCACTCTTAAATATAATTTTAAATATTTTATTTAATATTATGTTGAATAAAATATTTTTTTCCCCAAGATTATTGATAAGTTAATTGATAGTTTTAAAGTTTGTTAAGAAAAAGTTGAATTAAATAAAAATATATGTTTCTTTATTTTATTTAAAAAATTGCGGAATTGGTACTGATAAAATTCTAATAGTAATAAGTATTTCTAAATCATTTTAGAATATAGCTTTTTATATAGCTTTTGTTATACGAGTACATAATTACTTATTAATTATTATAATTTAAACGACTCATTAAATAAGTTTTATTTAATAAATTGCATCAGAATATTACTTTAATAGATGCATGAATAATAAATTTAGTATTTTTATTTAATACAATATATTAAATTGTAGGGCATTAATTACACATTGCAAATTCTTTTTTTTTTCTTTAATAATGCAAATATTCAATTCAAAATTAATAATTTTATTAAAAAATTCGAATAATAAATGATTGCAATTAAATAAACGTGTCCATATATTAAATAGTACAATATAAATGCATGAATATATATAATAGATTAAATATACATATAGTATATATCTAATCTATATATATATATATATTGTATACGTAAAAATAAAGAATTAAATTACATCAAAAAAATTAAAAAATTAATAAAAAAAAATATTTTTTTTTAAATTATTAATTCAAAATTTAAAAAAAAAAAAAAAAGTGAAGCAATTAAAATATAAAATAAATTATAATAAAATAATTAAAAAAAAAAAGTTATTTTATATTAATCAAATGTCAAGTGCAATATTATTAATTTAAAATATAAATAATAGAAAAATTTAAAAAATTTAAAAAAAACGTAAATACTAAAAAAAAATATTGAATTATCGATTTTCATAAAATTGTTTTTATTTCTAGGAATTATTTTTAAAATTACACATTATTTTGCAAAAAAAAAAATTGTAAATAATAATTAAAAAAAAATAGAGTAAAAGAATAATGTAAATAAAGAATTTTTAAATTGTGAATTATTTTGTTAATGGTTTCTTTTGACTTGGAAAATTATTGAAGGTGAAAGAAATGTTCTTGAAAATAAATTTTATATATTCTCTTTTCATCATACTCAATGACTAATTTGTTAATAGTATATATGTAGTATATACATACATATAAAATATATAAGTAATTAAATCACTTTTTACCAATACATTTGTATATATATATATATATATATATATTAAATTTACCTTGCAATGGAATTAAGACGAGCAAAATCAGTGAAATCATTAAGAATTCGTAAGGTATCTAAAAGTTGTGCAAATGCAAGTTTTTTAAATCGTAGACGTACTGTTTGTTTAAATAGTGTACATGCTGCTGAATTTTTAATTCAGGTAAAATTGGTTTTTTTCTTTTTTTTACAATTTTTTTTAATTACAATTAAATGGAATTATATTTTTGTTTATTTTGTTGGAATTACAAAAGATAACAAATATATAGAATTTAAAAAACAAATAGGAGTAGTAAATCGACATATCTATAATATAAATATATCTAGGTCCGACAATTGTCAAGTTCAAAAAAACTGCATCGTTTGATAAAATTAAAATTATACAGAACTTATCTAGCGTTACTGTTTAAAGTTACTTTAATTTTGCAGAAGGAAAATTTTACAATAAATTGTAAAGCGGTTTTTAATTGACGTTTATGACGTTTATGACGTTTATGATAAAATGCAGCGCTTCCTAAAATTTAATATTGAGCTTATCTAGCGTTACTGTTTAAAGTTACTTTAATTTTGCAGAAGAAAAATTTTAACAATAAATTGTATAGCGATTTTTAATTGACGTTTATGAAAAACGGTTATTAATTGACGTTTATGACGTTTATGAAAATCTGCAGCGCTCCCTAAAATTTTATTCTCAATTTATCCAGTGCTACTGTATCAAATTACTTTAATTTTGCAGAAGGAAAATTTTACAATAAATTGTATAGCGATTTTTAATTGACGTTTATGACGTTTATGAAAATCTGCTGCGCTCCCTAAAATTGTATTCTCAATTTATCCAGTGCTACTGTTTAAAGTTACTTTAATTTTCCAGAAGGAAAATTTTGCAATAAATTGTGTAGCGGTTTTTAATTGACGTTTATGACGTTTATGAAAAGCTGCAGCACTCCCTAAAATTTTATACTGAACTTATCTAGTGCTACTGTTTAAAGTTACTTTAATTTTGCAGAAGGAAAATTTTGCAATAAATTGTGTAGCGGTTTTTAATTGACGTTTATGACGTTTATGAAAAACTGCAGCGTCCCTCAAATTTTATACTGATCTTATCTAGCGTTACTGTTTAAAGTTACTATAGTTTTTCAGAAGGAAAATTTTACAATAAATTTTATAGCGATTTTTAATTGACATTTTTGACGTTTAAGAAAATCTGTAGCGCTCAAAATATTATTATTCTAAACTTATCTAGTGTTGCAGTTTAGCGCTATATATATTTTGTAAGAAGAAAGTTTTACCATCAATTGTATAGAGGGTTTGTTTACATTTTAATGTTTACAAGATTTTGTAAGAATTTTTGGAATTGAAAATATAAATTAATTAAGAGATACAAAATGGAAGATAAAAATAACATATACGAATTTGATTAATTTTAAAAGTTTGAATTTAAATAAAAATTTAATGGATTGAAATAAAATGATTGAAATGTTTTTTGATATTGAGCTTAAAACTATACAGCGCTAAGTGCTGTACTACAATTAAGTGCCACATTTTCTTGAACGTGACCAATATTTTCTATAAAGGGGTTAAATGATGATAAAATTCGTTTATATATATATAAATATATATTTACTTGCCAAAAAATGGTATACCTATTAATAACAATATTTTAAGTAAATAATCATTTTAGTAGAAATGATAATAAACTAATAATAGATAGTTATTTTATAATTCGTAAGTATTTTTATGTAAAAATATTGGTAGATAAGAGAATTCACGTGTTAATTTGAAGCATATATGCATATGAAGTATTATCATTGTGTTGGTTATCTTTTGTTAAATTCTTTATGTTGTATTGAATATGTATATTAAAAAATGAGAGAATAAGTATGTAAAAATATTTAATTTAATAATATTATGAAATTTTTAACTAATATACGACCAAAATAATTAACTTATGGGTTATAAGTGACTAAGTAATGAGCTTTATTACTTTAATTACTTTTTACATAGGAATTTTCTTAATTGATAAGAAAACAAAAATGTAATTAAAAATTATGAAATGATAATTGATAAATAATATTATTTCATTTTGTTTTATTTTCATTTAAATTTACTAGTAAGTATACAATTTACTTACTCATTTTTAAGAAAATCATATGGCAATTCATTAATTATTTTTTGTGTAATTATATTTACTTGAATTTATTTAAAATCATTAGTTATTTCTATAAATAATACTTTGTTTTGATTATACTCGTATTATAATAGTTCGTCTATAATAAATTAATCATTTTTGATAAGAATTTATTATAAAAAAAATTAAAAGGGAAATTTTTATTATTTTAATATTTGTAATTGTAACATAAGTACAGTTAATTCTAAGTAAAAACGAGGAAGATTATAGTTGCCCTTGTCAACTTTTAGATACCCGTGCATAGGCACTATGGTGTATAAAATTAATAAGAATTTCTCATGACAAATTTCAAATAACAAATTCTATATGATATAATTGCCTATTTTGGTTTGCAATTGAAGGGTTTGGCAGAAAATCCAAAAATATTTCTATGGAACCATATTCCACCAAATGTGTTCCCCAAAGTTGATAATGTATATGTGTACGATTTAGCTTAATTTAAGAAGAACATTAACATCTTTCTTCTAAATATCCCATTCAATTTTCCCCACCCCCCATAATCCAAAAATCCCAAATAACTTCCATCATAATCCCAATTCCTTCCATATTCCCATTCCTGGAGCCAAACTGTACATTTGTATGACAGGTTCCCTTCTAAAGTTTGGGTCAAAAAGGATGTGGTTTGGTTGTGTTAAAATCGTACATAACCCAAAGAAACACCGCACAGTTTCAATGGGTGGTTTTCGAGCTTTCCATTCCCTCGTAAAAAAAACAAAAAAAATTACAAAAATATTACAAAAAAAAAGATGAATTTAAAAAAAAAAGTTGAATTAAAAAAAAATATGATCTGACTGAGATTCGAACTGACACTTTTCGATTGATACTCCGATGTCCTAACCACTAAGCCATCGAATTTTTGAGAAAACAATTATTTTTTGAAAATTATGGTTTCTAGTAACTATGGTAACAATTGTATTGTTTTGAAAACCTGTTTGAATTTTGTTATAACAATAATAAAAAAAAAGTTAATAATTATTAAAATAAATGAGAGCTTTTTGTCAAATTTTCTATAGAATAAAAATTTCTCATATAAAAAATAATAATTTTTTTAAAAAAAGTTATGAACCGGCCTGGACTTGAACCGGGACATCATTATATTTAATTTTTATTAAAAGTCCAATGTCCTAAGCACTACACTATAAAGCGATTGATAATTTAATTATAATTTTGTTTGATTTTGTATTTAGTTTCTATTTAGTTATTAGTTTTGAAGATATTCATAATAATTCAAAAACTTTGTATGACAGCTCCCAGAAACCTTTGTCCTGTTTTAACCAAAAACAATAGGGAACCTACAAATTGTCTAAAAATTACTTTGTGTAAGTTTCAAAACTCTAGCTCCTTTAGTTTTTGAGTTATCGTGCTGACAGACGGACGGACGGACAGACACACATAGCTAGATCGATTTACTTTTCGATGCTGATCCGATACGTTCCTTTAACACTATTCCAGCTCGTCTAGGTTGATTCGTTACAAACGGAGGAGTAACTTTAATATATCCGTGAAAAATTTGTTAACTCTTAAAGTAATTAGTTATAGATATAGAGCTATATAAAGTACCTGTGCTACTTTAATTATGCTTGGAAAATATACTAAGTTTGATAAAAAAAAATATTATTATTTACTCCTTATTATTTCCGTTTCATATAATAATTTTATAAAAGTTTTAATGGACTGTTAGTGTATAATGCACACTCTTATTCACTTCGTTTGACTTTATTGAGTTTCAGTTTTTATAAATAGAAGTTGTTGGAAGGTTTTTACGAAATATTTAGTCACTAATGCAATAAATTTTAAATATATTTAATAAATTAAATAATAATGAATTAACTTCAACAAAATAAAATAATTCCTATTGAAACCCCTTAAAAGAATAATAAAAGGTGTAATTTATAAAGGATGTCTCTAGCATTATAGGAATTTACATTTTGGAATAAAATCTAACATGGAAGTTTTAATTGCATTTGCGAATTTATATATAAGTATACATGTATTTATATATGTTAGATTCTGAATTAGGAGATATTTTACAATTAAAAGCAATCTATTTTTTCCGGACAATTTTTTACTCTTTTTAAAACGTTTTTTAGGGGATTTCTCTAATTAGTGGAGGGATGAAGTTTAGCTTTTTTTTTTTGAGTTGAAATTTTGCTAAAAAAGGGCGAAATACTAATTTGTTATATCTATAGTCTAAAATCTCCATTATATATCATGTCATCCTATATTTAATCTTAAATTAGTTTTAATTCTCTTATTATCTTTCTCTAAGATCCTTCTACACATATTTTAACTTATCATATGATCATATATCAACTCTTATTTTTTGTAATTGGTTTTGTAATATAGTTTTTTCTTTTTTCTCCTGGGCCCCATTGCACTAACCACTTATCACTAATGAAAGAATCATATTATCAAAATATTTGTTGCATCAACACATATGAAGTTTGATTAGTAAAAAACACTCACTTATCAAAACACTAATTATTTTATTAGTGATTACTGATTAGTGTTTGTTGCAATAGGGCCCTGCTAATCCACTACTGGATCTTATCTTAGAAGCGAAGTTATCACAATTAAAATAAAATAGCCTCAACTAACTAAAAAAAATCTAAAAATATTAATTCAAAAAATGAAATAATTTCTAATAATTTAAAAATAATTTATTTATGAAAGAACTCCCAATTTTTGTAATCAAAAAAAAAATACTAAAAGTTATCGTGTCTATAGTGATAGATTTCATGGAAGGAACTCTGTTTATAAACACAATGTTAAAAGTTATTAAAAATTTAAATTTTTTTATTTTGAAAATGAAAAAAAAAAAAAACGAAATTTATTATATTCCATTTATTATTTATTAACTTTTTGTTCCCCAATTTGTTTTATACACCCTTGAGGGTAAAAAAAAATTTATTTTATAATGAATTAAAAAAAAAAATTGTGTTTTCCGCTTTCCATTTGAAATTTTAAATATATATATATACTTATCGTATATAATTATATATTTAAGTTAGAATTGCTTAAAACTACTTTCAGTTAAAATTATATTAAGAAATAAATTAAACCAATTAATATTTTAATCTTTTTAAATTCATATATATTTAACTTTAATCTTTATCTGATAAATTTAATATGATTTTTTTTTATAAAATTAATCAATATTATATTGTGAACCAAACAAACCATAGATCAAAACCACTTTAGAATTATTTTGCAGTCCAATTTTTCAAAAAAAAAATTTAATAAAAAAAGGAAAATAATTACTTTTATAATATCCTGTTGTGATCCTGTTTTCCACATTTTCCATTCCCAGTTTTTCTTTTTAATAAATAAATAAATATGGCTTTTCACAATAAATCACTTGCAGAGGGTACTTATAAGTAATATTTTTTTTTAGTTTTTAAACTATTTAGCAATTTCCGACATTTTATTTTGTTTTAAAATTTTTTTTAATTGTTGTTTCCGCTTCCACCATTTTTTTTTTAAGTTATTTATTTTATGAATATGTTTGAATTTATTTTTTAAAAAAATTTATTGTTTTTTTCAGTTAAATAAAATTTTTTTAGTTTTGGTCGAAAAGTTTTTTAAACTGTATTAATTTTTTTTATAATTTATTAGATGATAAATGGTTAAAAATAGAATACAAGCCCCGACACCAATATATTTAACTTTTATTTCGCTATCCACTTTAACTTAAATTTCCACTTTAAGAAAATTTGAAATATAAATGTTTTGAATTAACCAAAATATCGAAAAAAAAATCGGTTATCGTCCCTACGAACGGACGGACGGACATGGCTGTATCGATTCAAGAGGTCACGCTAATCACAAATATCTATACTTTTCCACATCTAGCTCGCTTCCTTTAGGTGATAACAAACACCATACCAAAGTTAATATACCCTTTTCCTACTTCATAGGTGTAGGGTATAAAAATCGGCTCCGAATTTTTTCAGATATTAATAATTTATTCTAGAGTGTAATAATCACAAGTCCTTCATTCCCATGAAATTTTGAATAGAACAGATTTTCTAATAAATAATTCAGTGCAGTAATTCCCCTTCAGTTATTTAATTTTATTTTTACACTCATTTTAAAGTTCAATCTTTTTAGAAAAATAATTAAAAAAAACGGTTAATTAGTTAAATTTTTTTAACAGTAATTAAATAATAATAAAACATTATTTAAATTTAAAAATAAAGTAAAGTAATATTGAATTTTACCTTTGACAATTTCAACGTTTTCTTGAATTATTTATACTCTTTTAATGTGAATTTGATCCTTTTTCAAATGAAATTGATCTTTTTTCAAACTTATTTGATCTATTTTTAATCGCTATCTTCTGTTGAAACCTAGTACTTGGTTTAGGTATATTTGAAAATTATAACCGAATTTTTAGTAAAATAAAAATTTTGACTTTTAAATTTACCCGCTTTTTTTTGAAAAAAGACTATATTTGAAAAATCCCAAATTCCATTAAAATGTTCTGTATATTAAAAAACTAATTTAAACTCTGTAGCGTCTTTTTTTTTTCTTTAAATAATAGCTTTCACTCTATTGGATTGGCAATTGAATTTTTAAGGTGCTTCTGAAATCGATCTATAGTTTTCCAAGCCTTACATTCCCTGGATTTAGTTCTTTGTTGATTTTTCCCTAAATTTTTACTTAAATATGTTACAATTGTAAAATGACTGTATTTTTGGTCTACACTGTGTGTTAAAAATATTTTTGTATGAACTCGTATTATGTGAAAAAGCTTCAATATATAATGTTGAAGGAAATTTATTGTAATCAAAAACTTTATCATCCTCTGAATTTTTTTATATATAAGTGACCATTTTTGGCTTCGCATATTCGTGCACTATCCAGTATATTTTCCATAACTTTTCATAATTTTTGATTTTTTGTTCAGTTGTGTACTGTTCCATTTCCAATTCCCCAAGTTTTCTTCACAAAAATCTGAAATAAAAATAAAAAATATAAATAAATTTAAAAAGTTATTAAACATTCAAACCATATCAATCGTTTTGCGCCACCCTGTATATGTTTCAGTATAGTTTTAGCAGTGAAGGCCGTCTAAACTTAACTTCAATTGTTGAGAGCAAGAACTTCAAATTATTTTTTGTTTATTAAGACTTCTTTTATTAAATCTTCATTTTTAAAGAAGTAACTTAAATTAAATCTTAGTATTTATTGTTTAAAATAATTTTTATGCAATTATTTGATTTTAAGCATTTAATCAATTTAACTTAATAATTTAGGCTGTTACTTAGTTAAAACAGATATCAAATACTTTTTAAATCAAAATAAATTAATTGATGACTTTTACAACCCTCCTTATATCTACCCCCCTCCTTCTCTGTGTCACAAAAGTAATGGCAAATTTATTATACCCTTTGACTATATAGTCATACGGGTATAAAAACGGGAAAGTACTTATTGTAAATTTAATTGCCCACAATATATTCGATAATTTTATTTTCACAATAATTACTCACTATAATAATTATCATAATGTATATATATATAAGATATATATATAAATTTTTAACCCGCCATATTTCTCCATTTAATTGTATCGGTATTTTACTTATTCCTTTAATTTATATTTTCTTTGTTTTTTTTTTTTGTCGCGAAAACTTCTTTAATCAACAATTAAACTAATTAAAATATAAAATTTTCTCTTTATTTCATATTTTCTCTTTATGATTCAGATAAAAAATTTTCGCCCAAACAATTTTATTTTATTTTAATTTTTTTTTTATAATTTTTCCTTTGCTTTTTTCATATGACGTCTTTGATGAAAGTCGCCTACAATCGATTTAATCAACTAGATATAAAAAATAGATTTAGATAATAAAAAGCGGCTAATATTACTCTGATCTTTTTTCAAATATTAAATTATATATATATATTCTTGTTTTAATTTTTTAATAATTATTATTTTTTTTTTATTTTAGGGCGATTATATAAAACACCCAGTCTTATATGAATTAAGTCACAAATATGGTTTCAAAGATAATTTACCAGAAAGTGCATTACCAAATCGATTAGAAGAAATTAAAGAAGCGATACGTCGTGAAATACGTAAAGAGTTAAAAATAAAAGAGGGAGCAGAAAAATTACGTGAAGTTGCAACAGATCGTCGTTCATTATCCGATGTTGCATCAATTGTTAAAAAAAGTAATACCAAATTAGCTGAATTAAAGTCTGAATTACATGAATTGGAAAGTCAAATATTATTAACACAAGGAAATACAGTAACAAGCAATAATGGACCTGGTAAGTTTAAAAAGTTTATTATTTTTTTTTTTTAATGCAAAATATTTTCATAGCCGACAATGTACAATGAACGCTCTTGTTTCGCTATCTACATGTAGCTATCTGTCAAACTAAGTTAAATGTATTGAATTATATGAAAGTGTCTACAATAGACGCAGACATGTCGCAATCATTAAAAAAGTTGTGTAAAAGAATTGAACTTTGAAAAATATTTTTTATTGAAAAATAAATATATCAGTATTTTTTTTATATATTAATAATAAATATATTATTATTATCAATATAATATCTTGGGTTAAATAATATAAAACCATTATTCAAAATAGTTACACAATAAACTTTAAATTATTGAATATTTTTTAATTCATGAAATTTGTAAACAAAACAATGTCAAAAAACACTGTCATTTACATTTTATTGTGGACACTCCTTTGTTGACTACGTAATGAGAGCGAAACGAGAGCGAAGCGAAAGCGTCATTGTAGGTAGGCTAGAATTTTATGTATGTATACGGATTTTTGAGATTAGTATCTTAAACTGATAAGGTTTTGGAAAAATTCGGGTAACCCGAAGGGGCATTTCTTTATGGAATATTTAAAGGGTTTTTGCGAATATTTTGTAAAGCAAAAATAGTATGAAAAAAGAAATAAAAGTTAGTTCTACTTAGAAAAGTTATTACACTTATAAGTGAGAGCTACAACTTTGCCATATAGAAAGTTTTTTGATCCAACGAAATTCGGAGTCTACTTAAACAACGAGTTGTTATATCATAAACAAAATAGCGTAGGATGTTAAAAAAGTCTTGTGTATACACTTTTCCTGTAATAGCGGTTGGTTCAGCGGCGGATACAGAATATTTTTTTTTTAATGAAACTATGTTAATATAAGTTTACGTATATGCAAGTACCTTAGATCAATTTTCGTCTTAAAGAAAATTTTTGAGTCATATGCTTGCTAAATTAAATTAGCCATTTATTTTTTTTTAAATCTATCATTGATATTTTAGCATTTAAATTGTAAATCGTATAAGATTTATATAAAACTAAATTTATCGTCAAATTTGTATGATGAAATTACAAGTGCTTTGAAAAGATTATTTTTCTAAAATATTCAATATTTTTTTGAATATGAATTAAAATTATATCTGACTAAAAACACTTTGTTTAAGTAATCATATAAAAAAGATAATTTTAGGAATGCATTAGATATTAATGTAATTAAAAAATTTGGCTACAGTTTTTTTTTTTAAAAAAAAGAGTGAATATGCAATATTCTGAATTTTAATTTTAATTGGATATGTTTTAAGATTTATTATAGACCCTCTCAAAATTTTATTCTTATCATAAATTACAACTTGGCAGTCATATTTTTGAATATACTTTTACTTGTACTATTTAACTTGATCTCATCATATTTAGTCGTTATTTTTACATTTAGTACTTTTATCAGTTAAAAAAAAAATACCTCACTTAGTCACTTAACACAATTAATCGCTGTAAAATAAGAAAAAAAAAAAAAAAGAAAATCAAATTATTTAATATAAAATTTTTTTTATTTCGTATGTTTTCTCTCGTTTTTTTTTTTTGTTGTAATCTTTTACAATTCTCCCACAATAAAAACTAATAGAATTTCCCACAGTTTTACTTTCACTAATTATACTTAAAAAGAAAAAGTGAATAAATTACACTTAAAATAAAAAACTAAAATTTGTAATAATTAGAATACATTTGTATATTACATATATTATATATAATATACATGTACAACTTCGACGTTATTATATATACAAACCGCATAGCATAATTATAATTTTATAAGATTCTTTTAAATAAAACTCTGATCAAACTTTACTTTTACTACTATGTACTTAATTAAACGAAAAAAAACACAGGAAGTAAAGGGAAAACTCAAGGGTTTTAAGAAAGCACATTTCCAAAACTCGGTTATAAATTTTTATAATTTAGAAAAAGTTTTAACTAATGTTAAAATCAATTGTTTAAACTGTATGTTATGTATTTTGTGTAAGTTACTTCAAACAAAATGTTGACTTTTACAAGTTACAAGCTTTTAAAAAATTGCGAACTTTTAGTTTTTGACACCTTACAGCTTCGAAACAGCGGAAGGTTCAACAAATTTTTCTATAATAATTTAAACTTAACTCTAAGGACCTAAAGCTTTTGTAAAGTACAAGTAGTTAAAAATTTCAAAAACTAGGTTTTGCGAAACAGTAATTTTTAACACCGTATGGCAACTCTTTATATATTTATTTTACATATACTCACACATTTATATAAAGCTTGACAGATGTCTTTTTGGCGTTTAATTTAAATAAGTAATTCTATCCGAATTAGAAAACCTATTCCTACACAAAGAGTGGTGCAACTGAAAATAGTGATTTCATAAAATTAATTTTCCAGCAGTACCAATAGTTATCCCAACTTCAAATTTTATTAATTAAATCTAAACAGTATAGAAACGGTTTACTCAACATCTGGCAGATACACAAACACAGTAAAACTACTAGGCAGATTTTTTCTAAAACTCGCAATAGATCAAAGTTACCCATATATACTTACACTAGAATAATTAAATTTTTGTATTTTTATATTTTTTTTTTTATGTTATTTTATTTTTTGTTTTTATTTGCACTGATAACCTAAATTTTAATTTTTTATACTTGTCATTTACATTTTTATTTTTATTTTCATTTTTTGTTTTTTTTGTTTTTTTTTTTTATTAATCCGATCTAAATTAAAAACCCTTCAGAAAATAAATAAATAAAAAAAAAAACCTACAAATTAGTATAACTATAAAGAAAGTTCTTTTACTTCATAGTAGTATATACATACATACATATATACTTTTTTTTTCATCTTTCTAACAGCCGACAACATTATCATTATCATCACAGTAATTATCATTATATTTCGTACTCCCTCTTTTATCAAAAGAGTATCTCAACATATTAATAACTAAAATAAAAACCAAATAAGCAGTTTAAATATATATATATATATACATTTTTTTTAACCTACTCGTAATGAACTTTTGAACACTCAGCACAGTGTTCAGTTCATTCAGTAAAAGCTTCTAAGTGTTGATATATTTGAATTTGAATGATGAAGAAAATTTTCATACTACCTGTCATTTTGCTTTTTGTTTTTTTTTTTTTTTGTTTTTTTTTTGAAAATTGTCAGAATTTTATCTAATTACTTTTGAAAAAATATATCATAACTTTCTTATTTACATGTTTACTACTAAGAAATGTATATTGTATACAGTGAAAGCTCTCACAAACGGACACTCACGGTTCTAAAATTTTCGTCCGCTTATGGGAACTGTCCGGTTAATAGAAAAAAAATTTTTATAACTTTTCTTAAATTCTTTATTTATTGTTTTAATAACGTTTTTTCAAGGGTAAAATTATAATGGTAAAACAACATAAAAACTAAATAACAAAAGAAAATAAAAATTACTGCAAAAAACATAAACAAAAAATCAATAAATTCAATACAGATTAACATTATTTGGTTAAATTACATACTACTTCCATTCCAGGGTTTAAGAATTAGTAGTCTTTTAAAAAAATTTTAAAACTTTGACTGCCGTATTTTTTCTTGGTCAATTTTTCAAACATTATTTTTGAAATGTGTTTCTAAGTTTTTTATAAACTGGAATGCTGTAAGATCCTCTTTAAATGTTGCAAATTTTTTTAAACTATCAATTGTTTTTAAGACTTCATTGTAGGTTTTAGTTTCCAATTCTTCAAGAACTGGTGAACCTTACTTAAAACGTATGCGTAATAAACCTAATAAACTTAATACGTATTATTTCTAAAAAATGTAAAAATTTTGATTCTTAAGAGAGCGAGTTTGCATCTTATTAATAATACATACTAATACTATATCTTCTTTACATACTAGTACCTCTATGTGTTAGGCATACATAATAGTATTCAAATTCAATTATGTATGTATGTATTAGATTCTAATATGTAATTCTAAAAATTAGAATGCATACCTATAAATAAATATAATATAATAGTAAATTATAATACAAAATTTGTATTGGATTGGATGTATACACCATATTACTCACATTAAATAAAAAAGCTTGCTCATAAATTACAAGTGTCCGTTTACGGGAGATTTTTTTTTGAAATTTAAAGAATGATTTAAGTGTCCGCGTCCGGTTATTAGAGTGTCCGGTTAAAAGAATGTGTTTTGTATAAAAATTTAAAAAAAGAATTGGTTTTGAAAAAACTGTCCGTATATAAGAACGTCCGGCTAAGAGAACTTTCACTGTATATACATATATAAAAATTATTTTATGCTTATATCACACTAAAATTAAATTCACATATTTACATTTTTTTCCTACTGATTCACAGGTGTATAAACAAGCATTAATTTTCGTTGTCATCATTATTTTGTTTTTGTATTTTTGTATTTTATTTTTTCTTTTTTTTACCTTTACATGTACAATGTATTTATCGTCATATACTGGTAACACTGTCACTTTATTATGTTTTACTCTAAATAATTTACTTTTGCACAACAAATTTTGTGTTATTTAATACCATCAGTTTTCTTCGTTTTAAATATCATTCTTTTTTTTGCATATTGTATTTTTTATATGTTTTCTTACTCTATACCATGTTCTCTTTCTTTTAATTATGCAATAAATACAATTAGTCTTTTTCTTATTATTTTCTTATATTACACATATACATACATACGAGTATAATATAATTGTTATTTTCCTTAATGATTTCTGTTTCAGTGACGATGAAAGCGATGCTCAAGCTAATTACCTTATAGAATAATTTTTTAATTATTCTTATAAAATGTATATATATACGTATACGAGTATGTGTACAAATATATTATTAACATGTATATATTTGTATGTTCGAATTCTTTTTAACTTTTTTTTTTAATATATAATTATATAAAAATAAATAAACAAACAATAAATAAAAAGAACGAGAGAGAAATATAAATAAAAAAAAATACTGTTATTATGATAATAATGATTTAATTTTAATTAGTGTTATACTGGTAATTGTTTTACAAAAATTGATTTAAAACCCTTATAAGTATGCATTTTGTTTTGAAATTTTTCTTTTTTTATAATAATAAGTTCTCACATTTTTAATTTTGGTTTATCTTCATTTTAATGCAGGTCCGAGATATATATATATAAATATATTTTTTTAATTGAATTTCTTTGCTAGATGGTGATATTTATTTGTGATGCAATTTTGCTTACCTATGGTTGTAGCATTGTCTCGTAACTTCGTTGGCGCAATGAGCTCTATATATATATATATGAGCTCATGAGCTCCATATATCGGAATGAGCTCTATTGGCGCAATGAGCTCTATATATCGTAGTTTGTAATGTGCCTACTACGTTTTGTACAAATATTTAAAGACTCATTAAAAAATTATTCAAATTAATGTTTATAAAATAAAAATTGAAGTTTTAAAAAATTGAATTTGAAGTTTTAAAAAATTGAATTTGAAGTTTTAAAAAATTAATTTTGAAGTTTAAAACCTATACTTAGTGTTCCCACAATTTTTTGGGAAGATGGTTTAAAAAGACTCACATTTTAAAAAAAATTAAAACCAAATAAGATTAAAAACTTATAAGAAAATTTACAATTTTTGTTGCTTTTTATAAGGGCTAGTCTGCTATTCTTTTCCCTAGGTCTTATGACCCATTGATTTCAATTGCTAATACTTATATTAACTTATATAAGCAATTTTATATACTTTTTTTATATTACATAGGTATATATATAAAACCATTTTTATTTTATATATTTGGTCCCGGAGGGGATTTTGTAACGAAAAATTGCGGGAATCGAATTTACATTCCTTGGATCAAATATGTTATATACCTATTCATAACCCTACCGAAGCCTTTAATTTTTTGGCTTTTATATTTCATATATAAATCATGATGAAATCTTACGAAATTAAGTTAAAACATATATTATATAAAATTAACAAATAAAGAAAACAAAAAACAAAAAACAATCGGTTCCCAGCTTTTATCTGATTTTATTGTAAATTTTCTTTTATTGTGAATATTTTTCTTTATTTTTTTAAATAAATTCACATGAACATGAGCAGCTGTGAGATAATAATAATGACTCCTAGAAAATTTACTATAAAAGTTTTTTAAACTCATCAAAAATTAAGTTTTATAAACTTTTAAAAATTAATTTGAATATTAAATTATTGTACTCTCACCTCTTTAAGCTTTTTTTTTTTACCATAATAAAATAAAATTCACCATTAATGTTTTCAATATTACAATTCACTTTCTTTTTATATTACCTAGGTTTTAATACAAATGCAAATACTAATACAAAGTTAAGATCATCAATCTATCAGACTATGATTTTAAAAGTTTTAAGGACAAACTTTACTTTTTGAATTTTTGCATGCAAACACAAGTTCGTTAACAGTTTTGAAGTTACAGCAAAATTGAAATGGTATTTTCGTGAAAGAAATGTTGAATTTTTAAATTATTTATTTTTCAAAGTTTTTTTTTGTATCAGTTTCAACTTTCAACTTCTTAAATATGAAAAAATTTAAATTCTGATTTTGAAACCAACTTTGGAGTCTTTTTTAAAGAGATTTTCGAATATTTATATCTATATGAAAATTAGTACTCTTTAAAAGGGGGTCCTACTCTAACTTGACTTCATAACTAACACTAAAAATCTGCCTAATTATTTTAGAAAAATTGTTCCAGGTCAAACTAAATCTAAGTCTCTGCAAAACAAATTATTGAAGCTTTGTAAAATGCATCTTAATTTATATATGCCTTAATTCTGGGGAAAAAAAAGAATACCCTGATTTCGTAGCCAATTACAAAACCCCCCGTTCATTTTTGGGATTCTAGCAAATGTTTTTATTCCTTGATTAAAATTATGTTATTTAAGTTTTCTTAAGACATTAACAACCGCATTAAACTAGCACGAATGGCTTTCGCGAGATTTTGGCCAATCTGATGATCACCAAAGATAACCAAAGGCAGCAAAACACGAATATATGAAGCCTGTGTGAAATCGATTTTACTCTATTGTAGTGAAGTATGGTTACTCAAAAACTCCTTTACAAATAGGCTCCAAGTATTTGAGAATAAATGCCTTCGAACAATTCAAAATATATGATGGCCAAGGTGAATTTCAAATGAGGAATTACGGAGAATATCGGGACAGGAAACTATTCTCTGTAACATATAAAAGAGAAGAAACTGGAGATGGTTTGGTCGTACACTTCGGAAAGAAAACATCGCGTGCCAGGCACTTGACTGGAATCCACAGCGAAAAAGATGTGAGGGTAGGTACCTAGGATAACTTGGAGAAGGTCAGTCGCTCAAACAAATTGAGAATATTGGCAGAACGTGGGCACAAGTAAAACAACTAATTAACATTAGAATGCAATACAAGAATTTTGTGTAAGCCCTATGCTCCCCCAGGGAGTGAAAAAAATTTAAGATTTCTTAGTAAATGAAATCTTAAAAGAATTTTCGGGGGGTTATTTCACTTTATTAAGGAATTATTTTCGGCAACCAGTTTTTTGTTTTCAACAAATACTTCTTTTTCATAATTTAAAGTTCATATTTTCGGAATAAAGTAAATATAGTACTTGTTAAAGTTCGTGTAGAATACGCGATTACTTACCTAAATATTATTGAAGTTTTTTATTACAATTTTTGAGTAATCACGAAAAAAACTTAAAGAAAGGTATTAATATTTATATTAGACTTTGTATTCTAAGGTATTTATAACAAATTGTTTTTCAGTCCTTTCTAAACAAAATAAAAAAAAAAATTTCCCAAGTTGAAAAATTCTTTTAACAAATTTGCCAATTTTAATTCCACTCATTTTTCAACTTCAATACATTCACATTCTAATGGTTTTTCTAAAATAGAAAAGGAAATATTTAGAAAAAATAGAAAAACATTAATTTTACTTAAGTGAAATAACGAAATTCCGGTTTTTTTTTTTAACCTAATGAGTATTTGGTTTTTAATAATAAATTGTTTTAGAAAACAAAGAATAATAATAAAAAAAAAAATGGGATTAAAGGTATAAAAAACGGAACTCACAGGTAAATTAAAAAAAAAATGTTGAAAGATTTTGAAATTAATGGTGTTGAAAAGAATAACTGGTATAACATTTTTGCGGGAAATTATTGGAGAATTTCGAATCCATACATACAGCGACAACTTTAATAAAGAATAGGACAAAAAACCAAATATTCACAGTTCAATAAAAAAAAAAACAAGTAATTAAAAAAACTGAGGGTTTTTAAAAGCACATTGTGATGCTAAATAAGTTTTTGGAAAACCTTGCTTACCTTTTGTAAATATGAAAAGTTGTTTACACGCCGGATATTAAATTTTGAGAAATATTGGTTTCGGCCGGTTTAAAAAATAAAAAATTTCAAATTTTTGACTCCTAAAAGCCCTTGAATAGGTTGAGATCCCTAGAGAGAATTTTAAAACTGTTTTCCAAGCTGGACGTGTTTAAAATTTGAGAATTTAGAGTCTAATGCTTCCGATTTGGGATCGAAGTTTTTCACAAGCACCATTTTTTTAAATTATTGTGCCTTACACTTAAAATAGTTTAGGGCAAAATATCTTTGGTACGGATATGAACCAGGACAGTACACAAACAGCAGGCGACAAAACATTTGCTTATGAGCTTTCAAGAGCAACTCTAATTTGCTACGGATTGAAGAATTACATTTTCTAACTTGTGCTATAAGATACTCCAATTTGAAAATAGGGAAATTTCGAAATTTGGGAGGCTGCAGCTGCGTAAGTGATAGGTCTACATAAAAAAAATTGTTCGTTACCTATCAAAAGTTAATTTTTGTCAAAATGAACTGAGGAAAGGACAGAATAAAAACTAATTTTTTCAAAAAATTTTTTTTGAAAATTTGCTAGAAAAAGTGAAAAACAAATTAAAAACTTGAAAAATTACACTTTGTCCCACTTTTGTTTTTTTTTTTTTGTATATAATTATCCAAATTTTAATTATTCTTTCTTTCTTTTTTAAGTTCTTAATTTTTTGTCTAAGAGTTCATGATATTCAAATTTGTTTTTTATTATAGTAATGAAGCTCACGTTTTTATAAACGTTCATTCACTTTATATGGTGATTTAAATAAATTAATTTAATGAAATCTAGAAATTGTTAAATTTATTTCGTATTTACATTGATAAATATGGGAAAATCTGGGAGTCTAAAATTGTTTTGCATTTTAAATTTATTCTGCAAGTATAAGAATTTTATTTAATTTCATTTTTGAATATACATATTAAGTATATATACAATATACATATATATTTTATCACCTTATGGCAATTTAGTACTAAATAAAAATTAATATTGAATTTATAAATTGTATAAAATTGTACTAAAATAGGTTATAATTTAGTATTCCAATTAATATTGAATTTTTAAATTGACTTGATTAATTGTTAATCTTTTGTTTAGTTTCTTGTTTTATATAAGTGAGTAGTTTATTAAGAAGATCAAAGATGATATTTTATTTACAATTGAAATAAATTTTAATTGAAATTTATATTTTATAGTATAGAATTCCTAAACTTAACAAATCTTTAAACTTTTCAAATGTTTGTTTAAATGATGTGCAAAATATTTAGGTACAGTGATCGATTCTGAATCAGTTGAACTATATAGTCTTAGATATTAGTACTATATGCGTGCTTGAACATTTCGAAAATACTATATTATTACATTGAATATATATCCAGACTTTTTAATTCCTTTTTCATTTTTCACACTGACTTCACACACATTGTCAGAGTGTTTAAATCTTATATTACAACCAAAATTATGTCAGACCAGACATAATACATAATACGTGTCTTTTCAGGGTTAGTACCTTGTATTTGAACGCCTCCGAAAGTATGCGCGGTTTTTGAAAATAAATGAAATGCGTTTTGAAAGATTTTATTCTAGTAACAAATGGAATTACATGATAAGTTCGAAAACTGACTTAGCGCCACATGGATGAATTATTTGATATTTCAAAATTTTTAATTAATCTACGCAATCCTTCTTTCGAATTTTTATTTAGTTAATACAGCTGGGTGGCACAGTGGTTAAGTGCCGATCTTTCATGCGGAAGGGCCCGGGTTCGAATTCTAGTGAAAGTGAAAAAAACTTTTCTGGTTTTCAACTCGACTCAGCTACCATTCGCCATTGGGTTCAAATTAATGGCATAATCAATAATTAATAATTATAAATCTTTAATAAAAAATACTTTAATATAAAAATATAAACAAATGCAAAATATAAACAAATAATTTAATTAATAATATAACTCGCAGATATAGAATACCATATAAGTAAAATATAAAATATTACAATATAAACAAAAAATAGAATTGTAAATATTGAAAATCTAAGACGTTTCTACATGTTATAAGGCCTAGTACTATTTCATGTTTAAATTGTATGTGGAATTCAATAAGACCAATTCTAATAACACGAATATAATATGACCCCCTGTTCCAACATGTACCTATGGTATAGACAGGCTTATTAGCCTATCAGTTAGCAGTTAGCGCTTAAAAAAAAAAAAAAAAAAAAAAAAAAATCTATCGTAAAAATCAAATTTTCTAATATTAACTTATCAAATTCAAATTGGAATTAAAGAAGTATTCTTATAGCTTATACCCTATTCACACTACGCGAAAGTAACATGTTATCTGCGTTAACGCGTTATTTAGTTGTTAAAATTCCCAAGTAACTAGAAATTTGTATGAAAAAAAGTTGTCAAAAGTATTGTGAAAATAACACGTTACTCAGTTTAACATGTTATTTTTCAAGGTTGTGTACTTCAATTTTTTAATATAATCGATATTTTTTCGATTTATCAATTTTTTATGAATTTTGATATCCCTTTATTTTGAAAAATAATTTTTTAAAAACAAAAAAATACAGAAATTTAAAATATTTTCTTTGATAAAAAGTATTAATAAATCAAACTGTCAAATTTAACAACTAAAAACGTAGTCTGAAACGAATTCTTATTAACATAAAATAACATATTTTACTATAACATGTTACTTTCGCGTAGTGTGAATAGGGTATTAATAATAATTGTCACTTCATATTTTATTAATTTTTCAAATTTCCTATTTTATAGACCATTTCAATTTTCAATCTCTGAAATTATTTTGCAATTCAAGTAACTTAATTTAAAATAAAATAGGAAATTCATTCATTGTTTTTTATTTTAAAAATTTCTTATATACAAACAAATTAAACTTTATAAAAAAAATCATTACAATTACTTTTGATTGACAGCTTCTTCAACACAATCTGATTTTAATAACTTTTCAAATATCAAATCTATTATTATTATTATTATTTATATCAAATCTAAAAATTTTGAACTCTGATAACGTTTTACATAACCAGCAAATGCATAAACATTATATAATAAAAAACACAACAGAATTACAAAATCAAAATTATATTTTCATTTTTTATAATATTTCTCATTTCTATCAATTAATAATTTATTTAAAAATTATAATTTTCTAAAATTTCCATTTCATTCTCTAATTTTCATATTTACATTCATCTATTTGTTAAAAAAAAAAAAAAAAATCACTTAGATTTCAAGTACGATTTATTTTTTTATTAATCGAACCATAACACATTTGATTTCGATTAAATATCGAAGTATTAAAAATTTATTTTTAAAGAAAAATTTCAAAATTAAATCGACTGGAAAATTAAAAATATGATAAAATAATCAAAATAAAATAAAATAAAAAAAAATTGAAAAATTATACAAAAAAAAAAAAAAAATATATAATTTTCCCTCATAAATCAACTGAATTTGTTTGTAATATATGTTACGCATAACGAAAGCTTTACCGAACCTATTTACTATTACTGGTAGCTCCACTTCTACTACCAAATACTACCCACTACTTATATAATCAGACACAAAATACAACAACATCAAATTACAGTATTGAAAACGAGGAAGAGTGTAGTAGAGTAGACTGCGTCAACTCTGGGATACCCGTATGACCGTTATATAAACATTATATCATCCGGTTAATTACTTTTGGCAAAATTTCAAACATACGGCTTTATTAAGTGTAGTGGAATACTCATATAAAATAAGAAGTTGTATGGCAGCTACCCGAGCCCATGGACCAAAATGGCTGGATTTAAATAGCGAAGACGGCTATTGCAAAAAACCGAATTTGCGAAAATTTCAAGATCCTAGCTCCTTTATTTTTTTTAGTTATTGTGGTGACGGACGGACAGACATACC